>CAWUFW010022108.1:0-103462 GCA_963921515.1 Calotriton arnoldi | reverse complement strand
TAGAACTACGCGATGCTTAAATATCCCGCCTTTGCTTAGTCGCTTTGAACGCCACAAGAGGACGCTTAGGTTTGATCACCTCAGCCGAACCCCTTTAAGAAAGAGTGTGAGCGGAAAGGCAACGAACGGAAAGCGACCCTAGAGAATCGGCTCGCAAACCCTTCCCTCACCTTATCGAGCCACCTCTACAACTTTCACAGCAACGGATCCCCTTTAGTCGCGTGCAGCACCGACGCCAAAACTCAAGACAGAGGAAGCACCGACGAAAAACTCAAGACAGCGGAAGGAAAGACTATGATGCAGTGCGCTTGAATTTTCTCGCGCCCGCTTGTCATTGCCTCCTGGCATTCACTGGACCCCTCATACGTCACAGGAACAAAGATGGCGTTGGCCTGTCGAAATGGGCCGTACTAAAATAGGACAAGGCGGGAACCAAAAAGCCCAATTGACAATCACGCGCCAGCGTTTAACATAAACGCTGACGCAAACCAATTGAAAAGAAGGGGCGTGGCTTAAAGTACCCTTCTCAAACCGTATCGATTCCAAAGCTCCTCGCAGAGGCGAGTGCAGCGCATGCGCGCTGCAACGCCAGGCGAGACCCTAAAAGCAGAGGCGAAAGTGGGCAACTGAATATAATTAAATACAGCTTTTCAGAAAATCAGCATTGTATTTGAAAGCACTCTGTAGATAAATCGTTACTCTAATGTCTCAGAGAAGTCACAGACTTAGACTTTTAGAATGCATGAACAGGAATCGGTGCAAGCACCCTTACCACCTCTCAAGTACAAGGATTTTGGAAAAACCAGCAGAAGTACGGGATAGGATTCAAAGACGGAATAATCTGCCTCGTTGCTCAACCTGAAGCTCTTTTTATAGCTCTTACGGGTTATTGTGAGTCATTACTACAAAACACAACAAAACAACTGACCTCTACAATGATTCATGGGACATGTAGTTCTAACCTTCTCCTTCCGAAATGCTGCTTCGGTGATGCCCTATGAATTCTCTCATAAACTCCACCATCTTGTGAGCTTATGAAATAATGACAGTAACTTCTGTTCTCCAGTAACCTCTACTAGTAAAGCAGAGCCTGTTGGTAATACACAGCCAACCTATTTTGGCCGCCTAGCAAGGTTCACTAGCTCAGAAACTGCTATTTCATATAAAGCAGGTTGTAGAAGAAATAGAGTGACTTGAAGAGAATGCAACTAAGAGAGAGGAAGAAAAGAAGTTTTATTTCATGAAAAGGAAAATATTGGTACCAACAAAAATGATTAAAGGAGAAAGTGTTGTAGCAATGCAAAAGAAACACCTTGGGCAGGACACCCATGAATGAAATAGAAAAAGAGATGTAAATGAAATATTCTTAGGCCAAAAATAAAGGAGTCTGTAGTAGGCAATGTTAGGACAATGTGCACTATGTGCACAAAATAAGTTGTAAAGCATGAACACAATATAAAAAATGGTGACGCAGTACAGATATCTCAAGGAGCACATACTTCAAGAAGAAGGTAGCAACCCAGCAGATTTAAAGACCTTTCCAAAAGCTGACATGGTTAAAGGTGAAGCACAGAGACAATGAAAGAGTATTTCATAGGTTAGGAGTCAGCACTGAGAATCCACAGCCAAATAACAATACTGCTTAAATCACAGTACACACAATAACCCTCTAAGTGAAGAGCAAGGCATTTCCAGAAGTATGCTTATTTTCTCCAAAATGGCTCATGTCCAAGTAAATGGAAACGCATGATGTAAAATCTCACCTGTTTCTAGATTTAAAATCTTTTGATGAAAGAAATCTGTTGGAGCTGTTAACATTGCTTGGGTGCTGTGTTTCACAAGATGATGGAAAAATAAAAGAACCAAAGGGTATGCACTAGAGCATGAATCTTAAAAGTTTTGCAATTGAACATAGAATGAAAGCTTGTATATAGGGCGGTGTAGAGGTTTGAAACTTTTCTGTTGGGATCAAAGTTTGTTGAAAGCTGGCCTTAACTGTGTTGAAAACTGACCATGGAGACATGGTTCACAAACTATGATCTAGGTTGACCAAATGAACCTCTACCTTTAATGAATATGTCTACAAGGCAGACTTGATGGCTGTCTGCTGATTATTGTCAGGTGCACTAAGAAAAACTCAAGGTCCTTTTTGTGGTGGTATTATTATTGTTATTATTATTGTTATCACTATGCAGATTTGTAAAGCGCTTGGTTACCCATAGGGCTTCTCAGCGCTGGAGAGAAATTAGCAAGAGCACCAAAGGGGAATGACTGCAGGGAGTACATTAATGGGGGAAGAGCCATGACTTAAGCATTTTTCTGAATCAAGGCTTGTCTGGACATCTTAACTCTATGTGTAGCGAATTCCAAAGTTTAGGAACGAGGTGCGAAAAAGACCTTCCACCCCACCTGGATTTTTGAATTGTGGGCACTTTCAGGAGCCGTCCTGTGTCGGACATTAGAGTCCTAGCATGGAAGTAGGGGGTCAGAAGTGTCCTGATCATGGAGGAACCTTTAAAGTTAAGCCCTCTATGTGCCAAGCAAAGTGTTTTGAACGTTATCCTCTCTTAAATAATATTTCAGTATGGATCAGGAGATGGATGTTCTCATGCAACCTTCTGTTTTGAGACTTATTGAGGACACATCTTTTGAAACAAGCATTAGACTGATGATACTGGCACTGCTACCAGAAACACCATGTCAGAAATCTAGGATCTGCTTTATCCGAACGTTTAGTGGTATAACTGAAGGAATTCGGTGTACAGTTATCTTGATTGGTTGCTAGTACTCAAAGGAAGAAAACACAATTTCTTGTGGTTTCCAAACTTTCCACCACAAAAAGAATGATAGGTACTTTAAACAAGTTAGTAGCAGGAAAGGACTTTCTTTGCAAGCTGTAACCTGTAATTGATTCCATTGTGTTTCTCGATGAATGCATGGCTTTTGGCGCAAATTGGTGGTATGCATTATATAATCCACAGTGTAATGGTCAGGTTGAAGGAACTAATTACTTTTTAATAGAGTCTATGCAAACAATGAAAGTGGGGGTATCTTGGTTTTAAGGGACAGTGCAAGCAAAGTTGTGCCTTATTACATGACCACACAAAATACTATGTGGTAACTGCCATGTGAAGGTCTTAGAAATCATATATTTTGTGCCGATGTTGGGTGTGTTTTTGGGACAAATGGAGACATGTCAATAAGAATACCAGCGCAGAAGAGTTAAGAGATTTTGTGGAGGAACAGCAAGTGCCAAGGGAGTGCATTATGGGAGGCAGACGTCGGCTGAACCAGGGGATTTACTGAGCATTAAACTTCTGTCACAGTTGTGGTTACAGAGGGCACGCCAGTAACTACTTCAGATTAAGGGTTTGGCAGAGCTTCTAAATAGCAGATGGAAAAATTTAGAAAATTTGTGTTTGGCGCATGTTGTGTTTCTGTAGATAGTATGTGGATGGTTGAGCGAAAGTGGTATAATATTGACTGTTGGACTGAGTTCTTTGTAGAGTGGGGAGGCAGAATTTGTCTGCCTGGGTGTAGAATGCAAAGGTGGTGAGTGTTTAGTTGAAGGTAGGCAGTGTCAGCAGTTATGTATATTCTCTGCCAGTAAGAAGTGCTCCTGTTACATGGAGTGAAAGACGTTCAGCTGTCATCATACTGTGTAACTGTTACTAGATGGGTTGCGGTCTTTCTCCTGTCTCACTAACACTTATACATTTAGTTATCTCTTACACCTATCGGATCGGGCACCACTGTTTCAGAAGTTTGGTTCTTATAGCTGTGTGTACATCTGGCATTGCACGCAAATATGCATGTTTTCTTTAATAGGGCGTCCAATGCACTTTAGATTCGTGCCAGGCTCCCTGATAGAGTGTAGAGAGAAGTAAGACAGCTGTGTTTTTTCCTCATTACAGGTATAAAGAAAGGCTCATCAACCTATGCCAACGTCACCGAGTGACCAGACAACTAATCTTTGAAGAATGCCAGATAGCGAACACCAACCTAGCGACAAAGAAGCAAAAGAGATGTAACAACTGGAGATGGGCTGGACATGTTGGCCACCAGCGGTAAGGATGAAGAGCTTTCTAGAGTTCAAGAACAGAATTAAAAAGAATGATGACTTGACATCTATGGCAGCTACTCTGTGCCAGGACCCCAGCAAGGGACTATTCCTGTCAGCAGCCATGTTTTTAAAGGCTCCCTTGAATAACTTTTCCTGGCCTTGTGAAAGCCTGCATGCGGTAATGATTCCAGGCCCATGATGATGGGTTCATTTTCTTCACCAATCAGTGAGAGGAACTTGGCAACATGTTTCCATTTTTATCAAGGCCAGTTATAGTTTACTTATGTTTACAACTTTTAAATGCTTGTAATCTAAAAGTCTCTGAAATAATTGCACGTGTAATTCCTTTAGTAAATAAAAACAGGCTTTACAGTAGTTCAAAGTAAACAGCAGCCTTTCTGAAGTTCAGTAATCTCTACGCTTTTACCTTTTTGGTCACGGGGCATGGGGGAAGAGACCTTCTGTGTGTTTTGCAATAGTGAAACTTTCACTATGAAACAAAATTAAAAAAACAGTGGTGAGATTTAAAAGTTGTTCTATTTGTGTTTTTCCTCTTTTGTAATGTTGAATATGAGTGGTGGAATAAGTATTTATTTCATGTTTGATATAGTTCAGCTATACCTGGTAGGTCTAAGACTGCTTCACAAGTAACAAGGTACATATAATGAATGAAGAGATTTCCAAGAGCATAGAATGTAGCAGGAAGACCTTATAAAAAGAAGGAAAAGTTGAAACAAATGTGTTATAGGTACAGTCGGTTCAGGAACCGCTGGAAGAGGTGACTTTTTCAGAAGCTTCCTGAAGGTGAGGCTGTCCGGCTGGCCCCCACAAGGGCATCGACTGGTGTTTGTAAAAGGAGAAGTACTTGCTCCATGGAGTCCACTAACGTCCAGAGACGTTATACAATGAGCCTAGACAGGGAGGGCTACCTAGAAGTAAGGCCTTGTCAGCCCGATAACCAGTTCTGGCTTGTATGAGCGGCCAAGAGGCATGTCAGACACTTTTGTGGGGCTAGGGCCGAGACTATTGCGGGGCTCTCTTTGACGTCTGATCAGAGGAGCACCTCAGAGGATACGTACTCAGGGGAGAAAACACGCTATTTGGCACTCCCTGGTGGTGTTGCCACGAAGATACAACAAAGTGGTCCAGATAAGTCTTTCTGTTTTAATATTTTAAAACATATTGTTACAGGTGAGAGAGAACTTAAATGTGTGGGGCTTGGGGCAAGAGCCCTCCACTGCCACCCACCTTGCCCTTGTGACACTCCTGCTGGCCAGTGAAGTTTCTTTAGTACCGGTGAGATGTCACTTTGTTGCTGCCCAACTGTGTGGAGTGCATTTTAGGAGGAAGTAAGTTAGTAGGGACTGCTTTGCGTGCGCTGTATGGCCATTTACATCAAGAGTGGCCCACTGCTGGTAATACCACCTTCCCATAAAACCTGCTTCTCTGTGCACACATGCAAAGTATGAAATTAGCTGCCACAAATATTCAAATCTATCAACTCTTCTGGTTGTAGTGTCCTGCTGGACACGTTCTAGTGGTCAGCAGGTACTAGTTTACCAGCCACTTCCTTGAGGGCTGGCCATACACACACCCCACACTGATTCACCACAGGCGTCACGAGCGGCTTGAGCCTGTTAATAAAATGGCTTGAGTACACATGCTTGTGGCCAGTTCCAGTAACAATATTACTGTGTCTTTATTTCCAAAATATGTGGGCCTAGGGCCCACGACTTTACAATGGCGACGAGGATGCTGGCTCCACAAGTCCTGCTGTCTGCGGCCATCCGCTGTGAAAGGGGAAGATAATCATCCACAGGCACCACAGTTAGCGCCTGCCTGGGGAAGAGGACATTAAGCGGAGCGCTATTGGAGACAGCCGACAGTGAACGTGCCCAGGCCTGCAAGGCGAGCATCCAGCGCTGCCCATCTAACAGTCTATTATCTGGTACAGATACCTACAAGGGAATTTGCTTTGCTATGTAGAAACAATTTATAATATCACTTATGAATCCCAAATAGTGGATTCCAACATACAAATGTAAATAACTTTGTGTAATCAGAAATAAGTAAATCATATACAGACGGGTGTATTCTTTTAAGTAGAAAATGTATAATCATATAGATCAAGTTCGAGTATACAATAAAGTCTTTACATAAACAAAAGTGACAGAGATTGACAATCTTCCAAATTAAAAACATCTACCAATCACTTAAGTACAATACCCATTTCGAATGTCTGGTTCAAACAAGGAATTCTTCCTGCATATTAGGCAAAGACTTACATAGAATGTTATTATAGAAGAAAATGGGTATGTTGGTTGATGTTTCAGTCTTCTTACGTTATGCATCTATAAGACCATCTTCAGGACAAAAATACTCTTATGTAGAGAGAAGACCCTTTATCAAGGAATGAGTCAGAGTTGGATTTACAGGTAAACGATCCGAAACAAATCACGCAATCATCAGTCAATCAATGCAAACTGCGTAAAACCGAGCGTGTTGGAACAAGCGTCTTCGATAAGTCTTAATGCCGTCAAAGTTTGGCGTATTAGAAGTCACTTTTTCTTTAATAACATGGTATGTAATTCTTTGCCTAATATGCAGGAAGAATTCCTTGTTTGAAACAGACATCAGAAACTTGATCTATATGATTATAAATTTTCTTCTTAAAAAGAATACACCTGTCTGTATATGATTTACTCATTTCTGAGTAAACAAAGTTATTTACATTTGTATGTTGGAATCCACTATTTGGGATTTATAAGTGATATTATAAGCTGTTTCTACATAGCAAATCAAATTCCCTGTAGGTATCTGTACCAGATAATAGACTTTGTTACCCAAACCCACAAGGGTATATCGGGTTACCCAATCAAGACTTTAGTCCATCTAACAGTGGCACCGGCAAGTGCAACCCCTACTGCGAGGGAGACGATCGGGGATGCACTTCAATAATGCAAAAGCCCCCACATCTACATAAAAAATAACAGCACCTGCATCGTCAGGGAGGCTGTGGCTACCTGCAAGGGGTGACTGCAACGCCCCATGGCAGGTGCTTGCTGCACTGCAAGCCCCAACAAAGCAGACACTGCCGCAAACATGTCAGTTGCCATGCTGCCTAGCTACTCTGAAAGGCTGGCAGGCGTGACTACCGGTTTCTCTGCAGCAGCTGGACTGAACGGCACTGTGCTCTCGCTCCCACCAGGCCCACGCACCTCCAGTCCTGAAAGCAACTTCCGCAGCACAGGGAAAAAGTCTGCCAGCGGGTGAAGGGAGTCAAGCGCCGCTAGTGGAAGTTGCCACCGCCATTAAGGGAATGCGGCGCACCGTACTTCAGCCCTCAGGACTGCCGTGGTGGAACTGCTTGCAGAGCTCCCTTAACAGATGAAGCTGCCCGGGAGGTAAGGGAAGCCAGTGTAAGCAACTTGCGGCTCCCACCCCTCCCTGAAGACACCAGCCAACACTCGCCTCAGCACCTGAGCCTCCAGTGCTGACACAGTACATAAACAGCTGCTGCAGCGCCACCTTATGGTAGCGTGCTGCACCTCACCCCGGCCTGAGAAACAAATGCATGGGGTTCGCAAGGCAAGCCCAAGGAAACATCGAGTGATTCTAGCTGAGGAAGCCGGTGCAGACAAGTATGTTCGGCGGCCCCCACAAAGCTGCAGCTCCAGGTAAAGAGTGGCCGCAGTGCCACCTATGGATCGCTCGTGATACCGCACCAGAATAAAGACTTCATCTGCAATATTACTGCCCCATCCAAACAGACACTCATGCCAAGTATAGGCCACCCGGCATCATAAGTGCCTGCAGGGCCCCTGCTCATAAAGCAGTGACAGCAAGGGACTGACAGTGAGGCCTGCTGTGCCATCCCACACTTCCTGTAGGGGCAGCATTGAACATGAACCTGTTCTGCAACCACGGATCCCTGCACCACTTGAGCTACCCCAGTCAAAGAAGAGACTATGCGTGCGCACTTGAAGAGACTATGTACAAGTACAGCCTCGATAGTGCCCCCAGAGACAAGAGGGAGGAAAGGCTTAGCATGGCCTGAATGCAGGAAGGACACCATCTAAACCCTACCTGCACCAGCACTGCCCCGCAGTGGGCCAAAAACTGTACAGAGTGTCCCCCCACAATGCCTTAAGACGGAGTTGCACATCGGACCATTACAGGCATGAGGAGAGCCGCACATCCCCAAGTGGCAAGCTGCTGCCACCGCAACACAAAGAGGAGAAGACGCCCAGTCCGATATACAGGACAGGACCGGCGAGAGCTCCATGCAAATAGAGCTGGCAACACGTGGCCTGGACGCTCACTTTGCAGCATGTACACAGAAGATCATGCGACGTGGCTGGACGCCACCTCACACAGCAAGCAAGAGGAGAATGTTGCACAATGCCACATTGTGAAGAAAAGAGTGACATTCCTGTCAAACTAAAGAACCGGACGACCACGGGTGCGCTGGAGAAATCAATAAGGGGATAAGAACGAGGACTCATACCACTACATGAGTGCACCCGCAGACACAAACCAGCCATCAAGGCAGAGCGACGTCCCTGGAAACAGCCCAATGGGAGAACAATATGTAATCCATCAGCAAGCACTAACCTCGTCTATCCACCTATGCTTCCCAGCGCCACTGCCAGTTCCCAAGCGTCGGCTGTTTGAGCCATATGGCATCCCTGCTTGCGACTGCACATGCCACGAGGAGAAGAAAAGCATCAGCAAAGACACTTGGACTACGTGGCTCGCGCAGACCCTCAAGTCATACTCCACTAGTCATCCTCACTCCAAGCCAGTCATCACCACCTGTCATTCAGGTAATCTATATGGCAAACACATCCATCAGTGCCATGGGCATCATCATAACCACCAATGGAGCACGTCATTAACCAAGTGGAGCCTCACCCCTGCAAACCACCAAGGCACCAAGAAGGAGCTCTTGACATTGGGAAGGTCCACAGACTATCTGACAGCCCACCAGCACCTGGGTCCTTTAGTAAGCACACCAACCATGTGCCATCTACCCTGTTTGCACAAACGACTCAGCCGTGGTTCTGTCGGTGATCCAGCAGCGGCCCCCAGGTGACCCACATGCAGTCCTGCACAGTCCACGCTATCCCATGGCAATCCAGCAAAAAGGGCATCAAGGACATTCCCGCATGAAGGTATCCTGATACAAGAGATGGCCTGGAAGCTGCTCCACCGACAAAGGTAACTGGAGGCACTGGGCCTTCAGAGAACACATCCCAATCATCGTCAACGCCATCCCAGTCCTGACAAGACTCGCCTTCCCGGAGTCAGGACACCCACAGAAGAATGCTCCACAGCAGATTCCACCTATGATCCTGATGTCCCAAGTTTGAACTTTTAACACCAACTGCATCACAGTGAGAGCACGCCCGACTGATCAACATCACATAGGAGGAATGTCACCCAACCTACGTGAAGCCAAGGGATCCGCACAGTGTGCGTGTCGAGAGGGGTTCTGGTTAAACTATGGATACGTGCTGAGATGCCTGGGTGCTTCCAGCTGCTCCTGTCCACCGCTGTCCTGTGGACTGCCTCTCGAGGCTGTGAGACTGTGTTTCCTCTAGTTGTTTTCATTCATTCCCACAGGTTGGACTGTGTTTTGTTTTTAATAAAGTTTGGGAGGAATGTAGTGTCCTGCTAGACACATTATGGTGTCTCAGCAGGAACCAGTTTTGCCAGCCACTCCATTGAGGGCTGACCCCACACATTCCCATCCACCATAGGCGTCCACGAGTGACGTGGACCTGTTAATAAAAGGGCCTGAGTGCGCGTGCTCGTGGCCAGTTCCAGTAACCATTTTACTGTGTTTGTGTCCTTATTTACAAAGTACGTGGGCCTAGGGCCCACAATTTTTCACCAGTAACGAAGAATGAAGCACTTGTGATACCTCATGCTGGTCTATATATATCCTGCTTGTAAGCTTGCCCTCACAAACTAATTCCTGCCTGATGCGTAACATGTGCTCACAATCACGTGGCGCTGCATCACGTTAGTGCACACTAGGGGTATCTTGCACGACACCAGTATTCACCACTAATAGTTGACACGGTCACTAACTACCTTCACTCATCCATGCACCTCAGAATTAGAGCCACTGACCGCTGGTCTTGAAAGCGCTCTGGGGCCTCAAAAACAGGTAGGAAAGCACTATAAAATGTTATAACAATAGGCTATGATACAATGTATCAGATTTCTTACTAATTAGTCATGTCAAGTGACACCAGGTTGCATTTTTATTATTTACATAACTTTGTACATGGTCTCTTTCTGATTACTCTTGTAACTTGGATGGCACCAATTCCGTACAGGTTATTCATGTAACTTGGCACCAAATCCATTACGGATGGCCACTGGTAACCAGTCAATGTTACCCCGCAGCTTACATGAGGTAAGAGTGTGAGGATTCAACGCAAGCCAATTAAATGCTCATTTGGGGGCTTTTAGGGTAGTTCAGTCGGTTTAGCATTCATTTGGTATTGATACCACCGAGAATGGGGTGGGGGTATTTTGTTAAATGCATGCCCTTAAATATGCCAACCACATTGTTTGCTATCTATTTGCCAGAGATTTGTATCAATTTCTGAGGGATGGGAAAGCAATTGTCCCAATGTAACTTAATTGCATTCTGATGTTGCAAAGGGTCCTTATTTTGTGACGCTCATAAAGTATGCTGAGGGTGGGAGGGGTGGTAATCGATTACGCCAAGCACTGAATCTGATGAGCATCAAAACAAAATAACAAGAGTTGACCAGCCTGGAGCAACGGAAAAGGCCAGTGATAATGATAAAAATTGTAATAAAATTAGGAACCCTCTCCCCAATAAAGTCTGCAAGGTGTGAAACATGATAAAGGCTGGCAAGTTCTCATGACTTAGCCCGCAGGCTCGCCAGCCTAGCAAAACTTCCCAGGTCCATTGGTTCTGTGCTGTGCCAGTCCAGTGCTTTTCTTTGAATTCTGGGACTTGTAGTCTTGTTTATTCCAGTCCCAGAGTTCAAATAAAACACCTAGACTGGAGCAGCACATTACGCTATGTACCTGGGAAACTTGACAGCTACGGCTGTCACAGCACTTCAAAATCAGTGAATTTAAGAAACAAATATATTTAGTATTTTATTTTACAGAACTACTCAAATGACTAACAATGTATCACACAACGGTAAATGCATGAAGTCCAGTGGTGCTGAAGCAATTTTCAGAGCTGGGGTGCTGCCATCAATGTTACATCCCTGAAGTCACTGGGGCATTTCACAAAAAAGTATAGCTAATGAGCCACGCCCATCCAGCAGCAAAGTGGTAAAGGTGTGGCATGTAGCAGGCGGCAGGGCCGGTCCTAGGATTTGTGGGGCCCCGGGTAGAATAGGAACATGCAAGGCCCCTATAATTTGCATAAGATTTAACCTGACAGGAAGTGACATCATAGGAGATAATATTAATTGGCCATTAATTATATGGCATTGTTTGAAGCCGCTTTGCAAGAAGCTATTTACCTAGTTTGGATATAAGTAAAATGGTTAAAATTGCATTCATAATCCTAATAAAATACATACATACATTTTAAATCTCTAATAGGTGGAAATACATTAAATGAATTGAACTTAGTTATTGTTCTCTTGTATGGGATGACTGAAAATGATATGCAAATCGGGCATTCTGGTACTAAGAGAGCTCCAAAGGAGGTGCAGACTTTACTAATGTGGAGAAAGGACAGTTTTAAAGATTGGAGTCACACCATTGCTCAAGAGGAGAAAGTCCCAGTCCTGCACAATTAGAGAGGAGAAGGATCTGCCTCCAATCAGGGCCATCTAAATTTTAGGATGGCACAGGAGTTTGGATGGCACAGAGCATAGGATTCTGGAATGAACAGTACGGAGTGCTGTAGAAAGAGAGGACCTTTTAATGCAGTGCATAATGACAAATGGATAGTGCCTTGAGGATGTAGGGTTTCAAACCAAAAACACAGCAGACAGCAGAAACGTGAGAAGAAATAGCATTGCGATGCAGCAGTCTCAGATGAGGAGCCTAGCACTGTTCTGAATAATTTGAGGGGTACTGAATGCTAAAAGGCGGGAAGCCCAAGAGGCAGGGTATTTGCATAATCTAGTGAGAAGATCATTGACAGCTTCACGATAGTGAGAGGGGAGAAAAGGGATGATTTTGTGTTGCTTATGGATGAAGTAAAAGCAAGTGGATGAAACATGGTTAATCTGTTCGAAAAAAAAAAAGAGATGCTGCTGGAAAATGGTGCTTAAACACCCACTCATTCTTCAATACACCTTGGCATATATATAAAACATACTTAAACTTTACAGAAACACATAGTCACTGGATGATGTCATCAGTGATGTCATTTGAGATGTCATTAGTGATGTCATCAGTGATGTCACTGACCATGTCATGAGTGATGTAATATGTGACATCATCAGCAGTGCATTGCGGGGCCGAGAGTTATAGTTAGCTGAACTAACTATAACGGCCGAATTTCAATGGTTTTGTACGAGTGAAATGTCCAACTAACTATAATGTCCCTGAAACGTATGTTTTTTCAGTGAATTTCAAAGGCGGACGCGCGTGAGTCAGTTACTTCACTCGGCCCTAGCTGTTGCTATTGCCATTTCAAATGTTTTAACTGAAAGTCTTTGCACTAAATACTTTCTTTGCACTAATACTTTGTTTTAAAGAGCGTCGTTCACATTTTTAAAATTGTACCCTATAGTTATGCCAGATTAAGTGTGGGGAGACAATCCACAAGGTAAATACCTTAATTGTAATCTACTGCCATCGCTTGAGTTATTCTCCCGGTCCACCACGGGTCTTGGTCCCGATTGAGTGGAGGGAGGCAACTTCTGGTGCATTGGAGGGAGGCGGTCTAGTCCGCCAACTTCAACATAAAGCTCATGCAAAACGGAGCGCGCAGCGGACGCTCGTTAGTCAGTTACTTCACTCGGCGATAGCTGTTGGACGCATTAAGCTTGCTCTTGCCATTTCAAATGTTTTAACTGAAAGTCTTTGCACTAAAGACTTTCTTTGCACTAATACTTTGTTTTAAAGAGCGTCGTTCACATTTTTAAAATTGTACCCTATAGTTATGCCAGATTAAGTGTGGGGAGACAATCCACAACGTAAATACCTTAATTGTAATCTACTGCCATCGCTTGAGTTATTCTCCCCGGTCCACCACGGGTCTTGGTTCCGATTGAGTGGAGGGAGGCAACTTCCGGTGGTTTGGAGGGAGGCGGTCTAGTCCGCCAACTTCAACATAAAGCTCATGCAAAACGGAGCGTGCAGCGGATGCGCGTGAGTCAGTTACTTCACTCAGCGCTAGCTGTTGGACGCATTAAGCTTGCTATTGCCATTTCAAATGTTTTAACTTAAAGTCTTTGCACTAAATACTTTCTTTGCACTAATACTTTGTTTTAAAGAGCGTCGTTCACATTTTTAAAATTGTACCCTATAGTTATGCCAGATTAAGTGTGGGGAGACAATCCACAACGTAAATACCTCAATTGTAATCTACTGCCATCGCTTGAGTTATTCTCCCCGGTCCACCATGGGTCTTGGTCCCGATTGAGTGGAGGGAGGCAACTTCCGGTGGATTGGAGGGAGGCGGTCTAGTCCGCCAACTTCAACATAAAGCTCATGCAAAACGGAGCGCGCAGCGGACGCGCGCAGCCGGCGCGCCAAAGGCAAGCCCGTCTGCGCCCGTCCGCGCCAGCCCGTCGTCAGGAGCCAGGACCCCTGCCTATCTTAACCCAGAACAAGGTACTGATTGTAGACAAAAATATTCTAGGAGAGACCTAATGCACCTCAGGGAAAACCCTCTAAATCAGTGCCATCCTCCTATATTGAACGAGAGGAGGTGCCTGGCTTCCTTAGAAGGCCCTTTCTCATGCATACACTGCAGGTACCAGAGTATTGGTCCCACCCAAGTATTAACTTACCCCAGGCAGAACTGGAAGAGCTTCTTGGGCAACGTAAGATCTCTCCCTAAACACGCGATCGAAATATGGGACTTACTGAACTCAGAGAAACCAGATCTAGGCTTCCTAACAGAAACCTGGTTAAAACCAAGCTCCCCCCTGCAATTACCATAGCAATTCCGGAGGGTTACAAGATTCAGAGATTAGATAGGCAATCTAAAGTGGGTGGTGGGATAGCTATAATCCATACCGACAGGGTGAAGGTCACGATACTGGAACATCGGAGCAATGAGAAAATCGAAATTATGATATTTCGGATGGATCTACTCTCACAGTACAGCTGGAAAGGCGCATTAGTCTATAGGCCTCCGGGTCCAATTGCCGAATTTTCACTCCAGTTGATGGAATTGATTGCGCCCCATGTGAACTCTTCCAAGAACTTTATGCTGTTGGGAGATTTTAACATACATAGTGAGTACCAGGATAATGCGGAGACGGCATCTTTCCTGGCTGATTTGGCCACACTGGACTTAACTAAAATCAATGATGGCCCAAAACATAAAGCGGGACATACCCTAGACATCATTTTTTCCAACTCACTCTACCTCTCATGTAAAGCCCCGCGACCACTTGACTGGTCAGATCATTCACTCATTGACTTCTTAATGCAGGGACCAAAAGGACAGGAGACGCACAGCCTAGATCACCAGTCCCTCTATAGACAATGGCATCAAGTCACCCCTGATTCCTTTTCAGCGGTCTTTACCTCTTCATGGAACATTGAACCTAATAATGTCGAGGAGGGCCTAGCGCTTTTCAATGAGGTGGCTAAAGCAGCCATTGATCAGATCGCCCCATTAAAAACTCGAGAGAGTAAATCGAGACAAGTTCAAGCAGCCTGGTTTACACCCGAGCTTCGTGATGGGAAAAAGCATTGTAAAAATTTAGAGAGACGTTGGCGACGGACTCATCATATAGATGACAAAGAGAAATATAGGACAGCCGTCTCCCTGTACCATAAAAACATAAAACGTGCCAGGAAATCCCACATCACCCAACAGCTTAGTCAGGCTGAGAATACACCTAAAGCTTTGTTTCAGATTCTGAAAACGTTCACTGACCCCAAAACCTGTGATCTTGAGGAAGTTTCATCTCAAAACCTCTGTGATAAAATTGCTGACTATTTTATACAGAAGATAGACACCATCTATAGTAAGATCACTTCCACAGACATCACACAGGGTGCGGCAAATATAGAACACCCACCTTGTTTGAAGGCAAATCCTTTGGTGAGCTTCCCTCCTCTAACTTTAGAAGAGGTGGAAACCTTAATGTATAATGTGAAATCAGGCTCGCCACTTGATGTTATACCCGCCAAAATCTTGTCCTATCTTGCTAAACAACTGGCAGCCCCAATCTGCTCTTTACTTAACTTGTCTCTGAAGGAAGGACAGTTGCCTTTGGCATGGAAGGCGGCACAGATCATTCCGATCCGGATAAATACCAAAACTTCTATTGAAGACCTCTCTAATCTACGGCCTATCTCCCTCCTACCACTCATGAGCAAACTGCTGGAAAAGCACATTAATAAACATCTGTCAGACCATATCAAAGCAGCAGGCAGCCTTGATCCATCAGAATCTGGCTTCCGGCCGAAACACAGTACCGAAACAGCTTTGGTGGCTGTTACAGATAACATCAGGTTAGCTCTCGACAGTGGTCATTCAACCTTTCTGGTGCTATTAGATCTCTCTGCTGCATTCAATACGGTTGACCACCAGATTTTGCTCAGGAGGCTAATAGAATCTGGTATTTGTGGAGTGGCACTGCAGTGGATGACAAGTTTTCTCACAAATCGCTCCCAGACAGTGAATCTGGGTCCATATCGTTCTAAGTCCAAAGAAGTGACCAAGGGAGTGCCCCAGGGGTCTTGCCTAAGCCCCACATTATTTAACATCTATATTGCCCCCTTGGCCACACTCTTAAGAATCCATGGGTTTGTCCCAATATCATATGCAGATGACACTCAACTTACCTTCTCTTTCAAAAAATCCCTCCTGACAGCCCAAACCACCTTCTCTTCCGGCATGTTAGCCATCTCCCAATGGATGCGTATCAATTTTTTACAACTAAACGCCGGAAAAACTGAGATTATGCTATTTGGAGAGGCCCCACTTCTGTGGACCCCAGAGTGGTGGCCAAGAGAGTTAGGGACAGTCCCAGTACCAAAGACAACGGTAAAAAATCTAGGGGTTCGGATCGAGCAGACCATGACTATGAAGGAGCATGTGACCCATACGGTTAGCTCATGTTTCCATGTGTTGAGCCTGCTAAGAAGAGTGTTTCCCTTCCTCCCAGACTCCACAAGGAAGTCCTTGATACAAACTTTAGTGCTGAGCAGACTGGACTACTGCAACGTTTGGCTGATTGCAGCCAATGAGTCCTCCCTGGATCGCCTACAAGTAGTGCAGAATACGGCGGCGCGTTTAACATTGAATGTCCCGTATAGAACTGCCTCACTCCCCCTTCTTCAGCAGCTCCATTAGTTACCCATACGCAAACAAATAAAATTCAAGGTTTGCTGTATGGCTCACAAAGCAGTGTGGGGTATAGGACCTATTTATCTGGCAGAAAAACTCAACCGTTAGATTCCCAGCAGAGATCTCCATTCGAGATCAAAATCCCTCCTTAAGATACCCAAAATTAAGAAGCTGAGGACAGGGGGAAAAGCCTTCTCTTATCTGGCCCCTCTCTACTGGAATCAGCTGCCCATTTCATTGAGGCAATGCCCAGACCTTTTGCAGTTTAGAAAGGCTCTGAAAACTGCTTTGTTCTAGCTCTTGATCCTTGTGACAGCTTTCTTATTGTGGGTCCACGAGCGATGAGATACCCCTTCGGGGGTGATTCAAGTGCTATACAAAGCCATAAAAATAAAAATAAATAAATGCTAATTTCAAACTATAACGTCCCTGAAACCTATGGTTTTTTCAGTGAAAATATATATATATATATATATATATAACTATACAATATATATATATATATTATCTACTGGCGGTCGCCAGTAGATAGTTATAGTTAGGACCTATTTTCCATAGGAAATCCGCGACATTCTATTTGAAATAACTCTCTTGCCGGTTGACGAATCTTCGCGAAATTTTCAAACTTTATGGCCCGCTCCGGTCCGCTCCTACCCTGAAAGTCTCGGGGTGATTCGTCAAGCGGGGGCCGAGAAAAAAGGGGGGTCCCAAAACGTGTTTTCCCCATTCATTTACCCATAGGAAACTTTAGACACGGGTACAGCCCGAACTGCTGATTGGAATTACACCAAATTTGGCAAAGAGGTAGTTCTTGGTTCAGAAAGAACCCTTTTTGTTAAATGGTGTAAATCCATCAGTAGTTCCTGAGAAAATCAAAATGAAAATCACATATATATCTATGGCCGCGTTGGATTCGCGCACCCTCCCGATCACGAGCTGCATGCTAATTGGCTGTCAACACTACAAACCAGGAAGTGTTGGCAGCCATTTTATCCCTCGGTAGAACCGAGGGACAGAAACAAGTGCGCAAAACGCACAAAGGGGGCAGGGTAGAAACACCCTGACCCCCTAGGTCTGCTCAGGGGTCCCACAAGCACCCCTGGGCAGAAAAAGCATTAAAAAAAATCGGCAGGATGCGCTCAGGGTGCGCGGATCCTGCCGAAAATCGAAGCGCGGTTTCCCGCGCTCGATGCAAATTGGCCCCCGGGTGGCCCAAGTCCCGGGGGCATGCGGGAGGGTGTGTTTATTGTTTATATGGGGGCCTCTAAGGCCCCCAAGCCCGGGGACCGCCACCCCCGGGGCTTAATAAAAAATGGTGCGGGAGGGCTCTTTGCCCTCCCGCTGCCCCCGGGACCGCCACCCCCTGGGGCTTCTTTTTTAAATTTTAATAATGTGTGGGGGTCTCCAGCCCCCCACACGCCCCAGAGACCACCACCTCCCGGGGCACATAGAAAATAAATGTGGGGGTCCGTTACGGACCTCAGAGCCCCGGGGACCACCACCTCCCCGGGGCTGTGCAATTCAAGGGAGGGGCCGCCCGGCCCCCTCCCGGAGCCCTTGATGGCCCTGGGGACCGCCACCCCCAGGGCCGGCTCCTGCAGTGTCCCGGGGTGCCTACCCCGGGACACTGTAGTTTGCAATGGCAGGACGGGAGCCTCGCGGCTCCCGTCCTGTCATTGCAAACTTGCTTTGGATATTGGAAGAGAGAGCAGGAAACCTGCTCTCGCTTCCAATATCCAAAGCTGATTGCTTTTCCACAAGGGGAGCAGCATGTTAGCTGCTCCCCATGTGGAAAAGCAATGCCGGCTCCCAAGGGACGCGGGGTGCCGGCGGGACTGTGGGGGATTGGGGACCCCCACAGTCCCCAACCAGAGGCCAGGCCCCGGGGATGGGGTCCCCGGGGCCATAAGTGGCCAGGGAGGGGGCCACGCAGCCCCCTCCCCAAATTAAAAAAAATAAAAATAAAAAATAAAAAGTGCAAGGCCGCCCGGGGATGGGGTCCCCGGGGCCTTAGATGGCCTGAGGAGGGGGCCACGCAGCCCCCTGCAAATCTATAAAATAAAAACCAAGGGCATGCCCCGGGGATGGGGTCCCCGGGGCCAATACAGGCCCAGGGAAGGGGGCCACGCGGCCGCCTTCCCGTTTTTTTTTAATTTAAAAATAAAATAAAACGCTCAGGCCCCGGGGGATGGGGTCCCCGGGGCCAAAAGTGGGCAAGGGAAGGGGGGCCACGCAGCCCCCATCCCCTGGCGTGTTTTAAGAAGGGGAAGTAATTCCCCTTGAATACTGGGGGTCCCTGGGGGCCAACTAGCCCACCAGGAACCTCCAGTATGCGCCAGGGGGCTGCGTTGCAGAGAGGTGTACAGAGGCCACGCCCCTTTTTACACCTCTCTGCAACGCAGCTCTGTGGCGCATTTTAGAAGTACATGGTGGGCTAGTTGGACTACAGGGACCCTCAGAATTGAAGGGGACTTAATCCCCCAACTTAAAACGCGCCACGGGGCGCGTTTGCACAGTGGTGAAGGGAGGGGCGGGGCTTCAGGTGACATGTGTGCAAACAGGCCCCGTGGCGCGTTTTAAGATGGGGAATTAAATCCCTTCAATCCTGAGGGTCCCTGGAGGCCAACTAGCCCACCATGTACTTCAAAAGCGCCACAGAGCTGCGTTGCAGAGAGGTGTAAAAGGGCGTGGCCTCTGAACACCTCTCTGCAACGCAGCTCCCTGGCGCATACTGGAGGTACAGGGTGGGCTAGTTGGACCCCAGGGACCCTCATGATTCAAGGGGCCTTAATCCCCAACTTAAAACGCGCCACGGGGTGCGTTTGCACAGATGTCACCTCAGGCCCCGCCCCTCCCTTCACCATTGTGCAAATATTCCTCTAAAATCAGCTGAACTACGAATTCCGATTTACTCACCTGTTATCAGGAGAGACCTCAGTGCTGCATCTTTCAGCCCAGTACTGATCCTGAAAAGTAATTTTAACCGTACTTACCAGTAACTTGAATTTCCTTCCATAGGATATCATTGACTGGATTCACTTGGAAATTCTTCTAAGTGTGGAGTTTTGGAACTTTATAATATTCCTCTAAAATCAGCCGAAATACGAATTCCGATTTACTCACCTGTTATCAGGAGAGACCTCAGTGCTGCATCTTTCAGCCCAGTACTGATCCTGAAAAGAAATTTTAACCGTACTTACCAGTAACTTGAATTTCCTTCCATAGGATATCATTGTCTGCTTTTTGCTGAAAAAGTTTCTAAGTGTCGATTTTTGAAACATACAAATATTCCTCTAAAATCAGCCGAACTACGAATTCCGATTTACTCACCTGTTATCAGGAGAGACCTCAGTGCTGCATCTTTCAGCCCCGTACTGATCCTGAAAAGTAATTTAAACCGTACTTACCAGTAACTTGAATTTCCTTCCATAGGATATCATTGACTGGTTTCACTTGGAAATTCTTCTAAGTGTGGAGTTTTGGAACTTTATAATATTCCTCTAAAATCAGCCAAAATACGAATTCCGATTTACTCACCTGTTATCAGGAGAGACCTCAGTGCTGCATCTTTCAGCCCAGTACTGATCCTGAAAAGAAATTTTAACCGTACTTACCAGTAACTTGAATTTCCTTCCATAGGCTAACATTGACTGGTTTCACTTGGAAATTCTTCTAAGTGTGGAGTTTTGGAACTTTATAATATTCCTCTAAAATCAACCGAACTACGAAAACCGATTTACTCACCTGTTATCAGGAGAGAACCCAGTGCTGCATCTTTTAGCCCAGCACTGACCCTGAAAAGTAATTCTAACCGTACTTACCAGTAACTTGTATTTCCTTCCATAGGAATCCATTGTCTGGTTTTTCAGCAGAAAAGTTTCAAAGTGTCGATTTTCACAAACTACAAATATTCCTTAAAAATCGCCTGTATGACTTAAACGCATTCTTTCAACTGTTTACAGGAGATGCACCAGTGCTGGATCCAGGATCCAACACTGAGTAAGAAAAAGTAACGATAACACTACTTACCTGCTAAGTGAATTTCCTCCCATAGGATAACATTGGTGATTCTATGTGAAAAAGTTTCTAAGTGTCAACTTTTAAAATACAATAATATTCCTTAAAAATCAGTACTGTAACCAAAACGCTTTTACTCAACTGTTTACAGGAGATGTCCCAGGACTGAATCTAGGATCCAGTCCTGTGGTTAGAAAAGTAATCCATAAAGTAACTAATTGCATTTAACTAGAAATTCACATTGAGCTCAATGTTGCATTGTGTTTGAAATTGTGTTGCCCATTGCAACAACTGTAACTACTGTACTTAAAACTCTATTGCCTATTTGCAAACTATTTAAACTAAAGTAATTCATTCTGAGAAAGTATAGTGATGTCATGAGTGATGTCACTGACCATGTCATGAGTGATGTAATATGTGACGTCATCAGCAGTGCATTGCGGGGCGCGAGTTATAGTTAGCTGAACTAACTATAACCGGGGAATTTCTATGGTTTTGTACGAGTGAAATGTCCAACTAACTATAACTGTCCCTAAAACCTATGTTTTTTTCAGTGAATTTCAAAGGTTTTTTAAATGCTAATTTCTAACTATAACGTGTCTGAAACCTATGGTTTTTTCAGTGAATTTCAAAGGTTTTTTAAATGCTAATTTCTAACTATAACGTGCCTATAAGAAAATTCCCCCGTTATAGTTAGTTCAGCTAACTATAACTCGCGCCCCCGCAATGCTCTGCTGATGACGTCACATATGACATCACTCATGACATGGTCAGTGACATCACTGATGACATCACTGATGACATCTCAAATGACATCACTGATGACATCACTGATGACATCATCTAGTGACTGTGTGTTTCTGTAAAGTTTAAATATGTTTAATATATATAGGGAAAGGCGTATTGAAGAATGAGTGAGTGTATAAGTGTCTGAATGGATGATTTAGTAGGTGTGTGACTGACTCTATAAGTGAGTGATTAAATGTATCTTACTGAATGCACGGGTTAGTGACTAAACTGTGTTAATGTCTGTATCCGTCTGTCTGTTGGTGTGTAAGCGACTGAATGGGGTTGTGAATAGCTACATGAGTGTCTATATGGGTTTTTGATTGGTTGTCTGAGTATCTGTATGGATGCCTGAGTGTTTGTATGGATGGGGTGTGTGTGACTCTGGGCATAGATGTGTGAGTGGGTGATTCACTGGGTGCATGGTTTCAAGAGTGCATCTGTGATGGACTGTATGGGTGTGTGAGTGTGTGTATGGGTGTGTTAGTGAGTTAATGTATATCTCAGTGGTACATGTGTGAGTAACTACATATGTGAAAGGCAGTATATATGTGTGTTGGAATATATAAATAGCTATAAGTGAGAGTGTGTGATTATGAGAGTGACTGTATGGATGAGTGTGTGCTTGTATCAGTGATTGTATAAGAGCGTAAGAATGTCCTAGTATTTGTATGAGTAAGTGAGCTGGTGTGTGTATAACTGTATAGGTGAGTAAATGGGAGTGTGATTAATTATTTGCATGACTGACTAGGTGTGTGAGTACCTCTATGGATGAGTGGCGGTGTGTGAGTGTCTATATAGGCATATGAGTGCATATGATAGTCCTGTACTGAGTGATTGTAAGTATGAGTGACTGTACGGGTGAGTGAGTGGATATGTGTTTAGACCTAAGAATCAGTGAGTGGGTATGTAGTTATTGCTGCTGGAGTGTCTATGGTTTTGAGAATGGCAGTCTGTTATTTAGAGTTGGTGTATCAAAGGTTACATTAGGGTGTGAGAAGATGCATCAAAGTATCACATGAATGATGTCATCAGTGATGTCATCAGTGATGTCATTTGAGATGTCATCAGTGATGTCATCAGTGATGTCACTGACCATGTCATGAGTGATGTCATATGTGTCATCAGCAGTGCATTGCGGGGCGCGAGTTATAGTTAGCTGAACTAACTATAACGGGGGAATTTCTCTGGTTTTATACGAGTGAAATGTCCAACTAACTATAACTTTCCCTAAAACCTATGGTTTTTTCAGTGAATTTCTAAGGTTTTTTAAATGCTAATTTCTAACTATAACGTGCCTGAAACCTATGGTTTTTTCAGTGAATTTCAAAGGTTTTTTAAATGCTAATTTCTAACTATAACATGCCTGAAACCTATGGTTTTATAAGTGAATTTCAAAGGTTTTTTAAATGCTAGTTTCTAACTATGCCTACAGAGGTAGGACATGTGAAGAAAGAAGAAGAAAAGCACAGAAAGAAGGAAGACAAATGCAGAAAGAGGCAACAGAAGTCCAGAAAGATGAAGAAAAGTGCAAGAAGAAGGAAGAGATGTGCAGAAAGAACCAACAGAGGAGTAGAAAGTACTCCTGTGCCCCCAACCTTTTGCTGATGGGTACTGGTGGTAACTGACTCTGTCTCTGGTGGTAAATGACACTTAGAATACAGTGAAAACACCTACATACACTAGGGAACACTATGCGTTGGGGTACCCCTGTGATTAGCATGACCTCCTCTGTATTTGCCATGAGTTAGTGCCTGGGTCATTGGATGAGTACATGGGTACTGACTGGATGATTAGAGTACTGCAAGGAGAGTGGATGGGGAATTTATAAGTGCTTGTGTTTTGGCGGAGTGATTGGATAAGTACATGGTGCTCGCTGGTTGATTGGAGCAGTGCATGGGTAGTGACAGGGCGATGGCTGGACTGCATCAGTAGTGCTCAGGGTAAGTTGGAGGATTAATTCCCCTTGAATCCTGAGGGTCCCTATTTGATAAAAGCCCTGGCGGTGGCGGTCTCCGGGGCTTGTGGGGCCTTGAAGGCCCCCCCAAACATTAAAAAAACAAGCCCCGGGAGGTGGCGGTCCCCGGGGCTGCAGGGGCCCCTGCGGGCCCTGCATATATTTGTTGGCAATGCCCCCGGGACCAGGCCCACCCGGGGGTCTCAATTAAATGAAGCGCGGTATCATGCGCTTCATTTTTTTTTACATTTCGGCGGGATTCGCGACCCCAGCGTGAATTTCGCCAATTTTTTTTAACAAAATGCTTTTTTTGGCCCTGGGGGTCCTTGTTGGACCTCCTGAGCAGGCCTAGGGGGTCAGGGTGTTTCTACCCTGCCCCCTTTTCTTCTTTTTCACCTTTGTTTCCCTGTTTTCTTGTGACTCGGTTCTACCGAGTCACAAGATGGCTGCCAACACTTCCTGGTTTGGAGTGTTGGCAGCCAATTAAAATGAAGCTTGTGGTCGGGAGGGTTCGCGGATCCACCGCGCCTCTAGATATCGATATTTGTTTTTTTACAATTTCTCAGCAATTACCGAACGGAATTACACCATTTTTAAAAAGGTCGCTTTCTGAGCCAAGCAGTTCTCAAATAGCGACAAAGCACTTTTGAATTATTTGTTATCTCTATGTTTTTTATCCAGTTGACCACTTGATTAAATGTTACGCTTAGGGGAGAAAATGTGGTGTTACCAAGTTGGAGTTTCTGCTTCAGCTCGTCATTCTGTGATTCTGGTCAAATCACTTAATCTCCCCATGCCTACAACCAAAATGAGTTTGTCCTTGTATGATGTAACTAATGCTCATGTAAAGCACTCCAATATCTGACCAGCCTGCACTATATAAAACTGCAAAAAAACAAAGGATAAAAAGTGTTTTCCACACTTCTGTCATTGGGCTATACGTGGGCTACATCTGGGTGATATTTGTGCTACATTTGGGCTCATTTTTCTCTGGTGGCCATCTTGGGAGACTTCAATTACATTCATTAAACTTTATTCGATCTGATTTAGAAACATAGATCATAAAAGTGTACGTAAAAACAGTAAATCCTCTTTCTTAATACAATACAGTGAGAATTAATTAAAACTAGTAGGTAAAAACGGGTGTTACAAAGCCCGGTTCAGAGCAACTTCAGGTTAACAGAATAGTAAAGTTCAATGTTTTGCAAGATCAATCTCATGTACTTCATGCAAAATACGCAATAAGGGGTCCAAGTAAGATGCAACGCTCCAATACCTGACCAGTCTGCACTATATAAAACAGCCAAAAAACTGAAAATAAAAAGTGTTTTCCACACTTCTGTCATTGGGCTATATGTGGGCTACATGTGGGTGATATTTGTGCTACATTTGGGCTCTTTTTTCTCTGGTGGCCATCTTGGGATACTTATTTGTTATAAAGTTTCCTAATTTCCTCATTTACTGCAGTCTCCTCAGTAGGAAATGCTTTCAGTTTTTTACTTTGATTCCATCAAGAAGGCATTCAGATGTGTCACACATTTGCCATACATTCAGAATGTTAGCACTCTAGTTGCTCATTAGATCACTGTAGTAAAGCTACTGCTCACCAGGGAGTTAACTGGAAGTCTACTGCTGGTATTGAAAGTGATTGTTTCAGTCTGCATGTCAGAATTTTCTAATGGAATAGAAGAGGATTTGAGATCTCACTTAAAACATGCCCTAATTTTTCTTTCTGCAGAACTAACCATAATTTCTATGGCAAAATGAACCCCCTCATTTTTTTCCTTTTTAAATTAAATGTTTTAAGTGTTACCGGTTTATTCCAATCAAGATGGCTTCAGGTGTGCCATAATTTTGTCATAAGTAAGTCTGTTAGCACTCTAGTTGTTCTTTAGAACACTCTGGGAAGCTGCAGTAGAACACAAAGGAATCAACTGGCAGGCTGCTCCTGTTGAAATATAACAGGAAGATATTTGAGATCTCACTTAAAACATGTCCTAATTTTTCTTTCTACAGCACTAACCATAATTTCTATGACAAAATGAACCCCCTCATTTTGTTCCTTTTTAAATTAAATGTTTTAAGTGTTACCGGTTTCTTCCAATCAAGATGGCTTCAGTTGTGCCATAATTTTTTCATAAGTAAGACTGTTAGCGCTCTAGTTGTTCTTTAGAACACTCTGGGAAGCTGCAGTAGAACACAAAGGAATCAACTGGCAGGCTGCTCCTGTTGAAATATAACAGGAAGATATTTGAGATCTCACTTAAAACATGTCCTAATTTTTCTTTCTACAGCACTAACCATAATTTCTATGACAAAATGAACCCCATCATTTTGTTCCTTTTAAATTAAATGTTTTAAGTGTTACCAGTTTATTCCAATCAAGATGGCTTCAGGTGTGCCATACTTTTGTCATAGGTAAGGCTGTTAGCGCTCTAGTTGTTCTTTAGAACACTCTGGGAAGCTGCAGTAGAACACAAAGGAATCAACTGGCAGGCTGCTCCTGTTGAAATATAACAGGAAGTTATTTGAGATCTCACTTAAAACATGTCCTAATTTTTCTTTCTACAGCACTAACCATAATTTCTAAGACAAAATGAACCCCATCATTTTGTTCCTTTTTAAATTAAATGTTTTAAGTGTTACCAGTTTATTCCAATCAAGATGGCTTCAGGTGTGCCATACTTTTGTCATAGGTAAGGTTGTTAGCGCTCTAGTTGTTCTTAAGAACACTCTGGGAAGCTGCAGTAGAACACAAAGGAATCAACTGACAGTCTCTGCCCTTGTTTGATTTACATGTTTTACTGAGAATGTCAGACTTCATTCTCACATGCAGTAGGTCTCCTGAGGCTTGAGCCGGGAGGTTGTGATTAGCGTTTTTGCACTGTACTGTTTGCTTCTTTGCACATGTTCGCTTTTTAATATAATATTGCTTTTACCTGCGCTGTGACCTATCGTTTTTAAAATCTTCTGTTCATTGCACTACAAGTGGGTTCTTTCAGGGGATCGGCTCACCTGGGTGGCGCTTTCTGGCCTGCTGGAGCGGGGTTGGGGGCTCGCTTCTGCCCATTTGCTGGAGTCGGGTGGGGCCGCCATCTTGGGGGTAGACAGGTCGGTGGACCAGCCTACTTCCCAGACCAGAGATAAAATTCGATGCAGCTGCGACCGCGCAGCAGTAGGTCTCCTGAGGCTTGAGCCGGGAGGTTGTGATTAGCGTTTTTGCACTGTACTGTTTGCTTCTTTCCACATGTTCGCTTTTTAATATAATATTGCTTTTACCTGCGCTGTGACCTATCGTTTTTAAAATCTTCTGTTCATTGCACTACAAGTGGGTTCTTTCAGGGGATCGGCTCACCTGGGTGGCGCTTTCTGGCCTGCTGGAGCGGGGTTGGGGGCTTGCTTCTGCCCATTTGCTGGAGTCGGGTGGGGCCGCCATCTTGGGGGTAGACAGGTCGGTGGACCAGCCTACTTCCCAGACCAGAGATAAAATTCGATGCAGCTGCGACCGCGCAGCAGTAGGTCTCCTGAGGCTTGAGCCGGGAGGTTGTGATTAGCGTTTTTGCACTGTACTGTTTGCTTCTAATGCACATGTTCGCTTTTTAATATAATATTGCTTTTACCTGCGCTGTGACCTATCGTTTTTAAAATCTTCTGTTCATTGCACTACAAGTGGGTTCTTTCAGGGGATCGGCTCACCTGGGTGGCGCTTTCTGGCTTGCTGGAGCGGGGTTGGGGGCTCGCTTCTGCCCATTTGCTGGAGTCGGGTGGGGCCGCCATCTTGGGGGTAGACAGGTCGGTGGACCAGCCTACTTCCCAGACCAGAGATAAAATTCGATGCAGCTGCGACCGCGCAGCAGTAGGTCTCCTGAGGCTTGAGCCGGGAGGTTGTGATTAGCGTTTTTGCACTGTACTGTTTGCTTCTTTGCACATGTTCGCTTTTTAATATAATATTGCTTTTACCTGCGCTGTGACCTATCGTTTTTAAAATCTTCTGCTCATTGCACTACAAGTGGGTTCTTTCAGGGGATCGGCTCACCTGGGTGGCGCTTTCTGGCCTGCTGGAGCGGGGTTGGGGGCTCGCTTCTGCCCATTTGCTGGAGTCGGGTGGGGCCGCCATCTTGGGGGTAGACAGGTCGGTGGACCAGCCTACTTCCCAGACCAGAGATAAAATTCGATGCAGCTGCGACCGCGCAGCGGACGCGCGCAGCGGGCGCGCCGCTGGCGCGCCGAAGGCGCGCCTAAGGCAAGCCCGTCTGCGCCCGTCCGCGCCGGGACGTCGCCAGATGCCAGACATGCTGGCGGTCCCGCTATGGGGGTGATAAGTTATACCAGGGAATCTTTGATGTCTATTGGTCAGCGGCCTAACCTTTGCGGCCTGCACCTAGGGAGTGCAGTGGAAGGGCCATTTTGTTGTCTTAGGTGCGGATACAATTCCTACCCCACACTGCCTGTACCGCTATCTGCCCCACCTAAAATCAACTTGAAAATTTTACATCTTAACGTACGTTCCTTGGTTAAACACTATATGGAGATCCACGACCTTATAGAGGATGAATCACCAGACGTGTTCTTTATAACTGAAACTTGGCTCACTGATGCCACAGTGGCAGAACCAGGCCTTGCACTACCTCCGGGCTTCAGCATTCGGACCCTTAATAGAGAGACTAGAGGGGGGATAGCTGTTATTTTTAAATCTCACCTTCACTGCACCTTTGTCAAGGAAGACGTAGCAGGGTGCGAGTGTGCCCGCTTCGTCATCTCTTTTAGTGCCCACTCCTCTATTACTGGCCTTTTAGTCTACCGCCCCCTGGACCTATTTCAGTATTTAGATCAGCCATTATTGAGGCGGTGAATTCCTTGGCATTGAGAGCCGCGAATTTCACCCTCATTGGCGATCTAAATATCCATTTTGATCGTCCCTCCGATCTGGAAATTAGCAGCTTACTTGCGGATTTTTCCGCCTGTCAATTAAGACAGCTGGTGGTGGGTCCTACTCACACAGCTGGGCATTTACTTGACCCTGTTTTTTCTAATATCTCTTCTCTTATGGTTAATACCCCTAGTCCAGTGTGTTGGTCTGACCACCACCTCATTTCTATTTTCCTTCCCTCATCTGAGGGAATGACTAGAGCTGATTTCAAAGCTACCTTAAGACGCTGCTGGCACAAACTTAATTTGGATGACCTTCTCGCCCACTTGACATCCTGCCCTCCTATCCTAGACACTGATCCAGAACTATCATATAAAGCTCTGTGTGACTGGATACTACAGGCATTAGACACCCTTATTCCTGCTAAATGGTCCAAAGGGCGCTGCTCTAGCTCTAATCCTTGGTACAATGACTCTTTGGCTGCCTTGCGTACCACTCGTAAACATCTAGAACGGGCGTGGAGAAAGGATTACGACCCTATAGATAAAAAGAGGTACCAGGAGGCCGTCAAACAATACCATAAAGCTATACACCTAGCACGAGCGGCCTATCTCACCAATGAGATTAAGTCCAGTAAAAACCCTGCGAAGTGCATTTTTAAAATTCTCAAAGATTTTAAGAGCAGGAAGGACCCTCCTACCCCGTCAATTGTTTCTGGGCAGCAATGTGAGGCTCTGGCTACCTTCTTTGTCCAGAAGGTAGAAGATATCTATAAATCTTTTTCCACCTGCCTCTCGGACCCTGTGGCCCCATTAGCATCTCGGCCGATTGCTACCCTGGTAGCAATTCCCCTATATCTCAGGATGAGTTTCTTATTTTAAGCACTAAGGTTAAATCTGGTTCCCCTTTGGACCCAATGAGGCCTGCCCAATTTAGAGATTGTCTATCTATACTTCTCTCGCCCCTATGCCAGTTGATTAACTCCTCTTTTGTTACAGCAATGGTCCCTCTGGCATGGAAGCAGGCTAGGGTGATCCCCCTGCTGAAAAAACCCTCATTGGACCCTACTAAGCCGGAGAATTTTCGACCTATTTCTCTTCTGCCTTGGGTCGCTAAGATCACGGAGGCTCATACTAATAAGGTTCTTTCGGACTTCTTGAACAATAGCGGTATCTTAGACCGCTCCCAGAATGGTTTCCGCTCCGGTCATAGTACCGAGACAGCACTATTAGCAGTGAGTGAACACCTGCGGACCATTCTGGATGAGGGTCAAACAGCGGCTCTGATACTGCTGGACCTCAGTGCCGCGTTTGACACGGTCTCCCATCAGATCCTCCTGCACCGTTTAGAGGAAGCAGGGGTAGTCGGCTCGGCACTGGAATGGTTTAGGTCTTTTTGTCCGACAGATCTTTTCAGGTCTCCGCCCCCCTTCCTCTCTCATGTCCACTCCATCAAACAGGGGTTCCCCAGGGCTCGGCGCTGAGCCCTACTTTGTTTAATCTCTATGTTCAACCCCTGGCAGGAGTAGCGCGGGACCATGGCTTGACCATGGTCTCTTATGCTGATGTCACTCAGCTGGTGGTAGCCCTCTCTGGTGACCAGCCTCGGGACGCTATACAGTTCCGGAATGGTCTAGAGGCGGTTGCACGCTGGATGACCACAAACTGCCTTCAGCTCAATGCCAACAAATCTGAGGTGCTATTGGTGGGGAATGATAAGGGGCTTTGGAGTACACAGTGGTGGCCGGCATCCTTGGGCCTCGCTCCAACACCTAAGCTGTTGGTTAAGAATCTAGGGATCTGGCTCGATTCCACTCTTGGATTCCAGGATCACACTAAGAAGGTCGCCGGTACCTGCTTCGGTCTCCTACGGGGGCTGAGGCCTATTTTGGGGTTTTTTGATCCGGCTACACGTCAATTGATAGTCCAGGCGACTATTCTATCAAGACTTGATTACGCCAACGTTTTACTGTTAGGTGCCAACAAGGCCGAAGTAAACCGTCTCCAACGTGTCCAGAACGCAGCTGCTCGGTGCTCTGCTCAGACTCCCTAGAAAATGCTCTGTGTCAGGCGCTCTACGCCGCCTCCACTGGCTCCCTATCTCCAAGAGGATCGAATTCAAAACATTATGTCTGGCTTTTAAAATTCTCAAGCTCTCTTCCCCGGAGATATTATCCAATTTGTTGGTCCCCTATGTCCCTGCTCGCCAGCTACGCTCTGCGGAACAATTCTTGGCCACTGTCCCACGAGTGAAACATATCAGGGCTGGGGGCAGGTCTTTTCGTTGTCTGGCTGCCAAACTATGGAACTCCCTTCCAGTACAGACTCGTCGTATAGACTGCTTGCTATCTTTCCGAAAGGCCATTAAAACTTACCTGTTCCCCACAGCTTAGCTCTTGCCTTCTCAGACTCTATTAGCGCCGGGACGCCCCTTTGTTGGGGCAGCTGTGCGCTTTATAAACTAATTAACATAACATAACATAACATGACTGAGAAAGATAATGTGAATTTACAGAAAATATGCTCTCATTTTAGCTTCTGGAGCACCTTCCAAACCTCTGTGGGACAAGCATGAGAAAATTGTTTTCTCTCAAACATGATTCATGAAATCCCAGCAGAAGGTTTTTCACAGGGTAAAATCACCCTAGAACACACCACAATTCCTAAAATTAGTATGGTACCATCAACAAATGAATTCTAATGTAACTAAAGTCTGTTATCACCCTTTATAGTTCTCCTTTTGGTGATCCTCAAAATCTTCTATTCACTACAATGCATTTCATTGGGGTGCTATCATATATATTGGTCCCAAGATGGCTGCCAACACTTCTTGGATGAAGTGCTGACAGCCAATCAGATCTCACGATGACATGTGTGGTTAGGCTCCGCCCAGATATATAAAGTTATTTTTCCTTTAATATTTAAAAAACTACTGAACGGATTTACACCATTTTTGAAAAGATCGCTTTCTGAGCCAAGCAGTACCATTATGCCAAATTTGGGGTAAATCCGTTTGGTAGTTTCCGCTGTAGCCTTGCACAAAGTTCCCTATGGGAAATTGATTTTTTGACTCTTATTTTTTGAATTTCTCAGCAACTAATGAACGGATTTACACCATTTAACAAAAGGGCTCTTTCTGAACCAAGGGCTACCTTTTGCAAAATTTGGTGTAATTCCGTTCAGCAGTTCGAGCTGTAGCTTTGTCTAAAGTATCCTATGGAAAATAACATGGAGAAAACACGTTTTGGGACCCCCCTTTTTTCTCGGCCCCGCTTGCCGAATCACCCCAAAAATGTCAAGATAGGAGCAGACCGGAGCGCCCCACGATTTTTGAAAATTTCGCGAAGATTCGTCAATCGGAGCCAAAGTTATTGGGAATAGAATGTTGTGAATTTCCTATGGAAAATAGGTCCTAACTATAACTACCTACTGGCGACCGCCAGTAGGTAATATATATATATATATATATATATATATATATATATATATATATATATATATATATATATATATATATATATATAAATATTCACTGAAAAAACCATAGGTTTCAGACATGTTATAGTTAGGAATTAGCATTTAAAAACCTTAGAAATTCACTGAAAAAACCATAGGTTTTAGGGCTGTTATAGTTGGCTGGACATTTCACTCGTACAAAACCATTGAAATTCCTCCGTTATAGTTAGTTCAGCTAACTATAACTCGTGCCCCGCAATGCACTGCTGATGACGTCACATATTACATCACTCATGACATGGTCAGTGACATCACTGATGACATCTCAAATGACATCACTGATGAAATCACTGATGACATCATCCAGTGACTGTGTGTTTCTGTAAAGTTTAAATATGTTTAATATATATAGGGAAAGGCGTATTGAAGAATGAGTGGGTGTATAAGTGTCTGAATGGATGATTTAGCAAGTGCGTGACTGACTCTACAAGTGAGTGATTAAACGTATCTTACTGAATGCATGGGTTAGTGACTAAACTGTGTGAATGTCTGTATCCGTCTGTCTGTTGGTGTGTAAGCGGCCGCATGGGTTTGTGAATAGCTACATGAGTGTCTATATGGGTTATTGATTGGTTGTCTGAGTATTTGTATGGGTGCCTGAGTGTTTGTGTGGGTGGGTGTGTGTGTGACTCTGTGCATAGAGGTGTGAGTGGGTGATTCACTGGGTGCATGGTTTAAAGAGTGCATCTGTGATGGACTGTATGGGTGGGTGAGTGTGTGTATGGGTGTGTTAGTGAGTGAATGTATATCTCAGTGGTACATGTGTGAGTAACTACATATGTGAAAGGCAGTATATGTGTGTGTTGGAGTATTTAAATGGCTATAAGTGAGAGTGTGTGATTGTGAGAGTGGCTGTATGGATGAGTGTGTGCTTGTATCAGTGATTGTATAAGAGCGTAAGAATGTGCTAGTATTTGTATGAGTAAGTGAGCTGGTGTGTGTATAACTGTATAGGTGAGTAAATGGCAGTGTGATTAATTATTTGCATGACTGACTAGGTGTGTGAGTACCTCTATGGATGAGTGTCGGTGTGTGAGTGTCTATATAGGTGTATGAGTGCATATGATAGTCCTGTACTGAGTGACCATAAGCATGACTGACTGTACGGGTGAGTGAGTGGATTTGTGTGTAGACCTAAGAATCAGTGAGTGGGTATGTAGTTATTGCTGCTGGAGTGTCTATGGTTTTGAGAATGGCACTCTGTAATTTAGAGTGGGTGTATCAAAGGTTATATTAGGTTGTGAGAAGATGAAGCAAATTATCACATGGATGATGTCATCAGTGATGTCATTTGAGATGTCATCAGTGATGTCATCAGTGATGTCACTGACCATGTCATGAGTGATGTAATATGTGACGTCATCAGCAGTGCATTGCGAGGCGCGAGTTATAGTTAGCTGAACTAACTATAACGGAGGAATTTCAATGGTTTTGTACGAGTGAAATGTCCAGCTAACTATAACAGCCCTGAAACCTATGGTTTTTCAGTGAATTTCTAAGGTTTTTAAATGCTAATTCCTAACTATAACATGTCTGAAACCTATGGTTTTTTCAGTGAATTTCGAAGGTTTTTAAATGATAATTTTTAAATGTATTAATAGTTATATGTTTTTTTATACTGATTTTCTACAGATCTTTAACTGTTTATTTTTCCATATTTTATTTTTTAAATTACATTATATATTTTTAATATAAATGGAAAAGAAATGTTTTTAAAAATATTGTAACTGGAATATTATTTTCTTTATTTATTTTTTTTCTATTTTTTTTTGGAGTCGCGCACCAAAAGCGTACCTTTTACGATCAGTGCGCGGATTCTAGCCGCCATTTTAGAAATGTTGTGAAGGATCCGCGTATGGTTTGCGACGGGTGCGTATTTTCTGAGATGTGCGTGATTGCTATGCGACCGGTACGCGACTCCAGCTCCCGCGCATTCGCGACACATGCGCATTACTGTACGCGACGCTTGCGCGGTGACGAGTTCCGCGTGACGTCATATATGTATCAGACGCGCTGGGTGCGCGACTTCCGCGAATTTTTTTTTATGTCTAAAATGATATATATATGTCTTTAATATACATATTAGGGCCAGACATTATCTAAGGTATGCATAAAAATAATATATTTTTACTTGTAATAAACTTACATTACTTTTAAATGCAATTTCGCGAAGTCGCGTAGAGTGCATGCAGCGTGTGCGCACGGTGCGCGGATCCCATGTGACCTGAAAAAAAAAGATTTGATTGGTTCATAACATTTCCCATTGTAACTATTGAAGGACCCCACCCATTTCAATCATTCTTCTTTGAGCTTCTTTGGAGAGACATCTCTGTGCTTAGAAGAACTCTATTTGCATCATTTTTTTTCTTGGTGTTTTTGAAATCAAAAAAGAAGATGGCTTCAGGACAACAGCCACAGGATGAGTCAGAACATTCTTCAGAGGAAGAATTTCTACCAGAAAATCCACGTCCTCAAAGGCCTGTGTCGGTGGTGTGGAAGTTCTTTACCTTTCCGGAGGGGCAGAAAAAGGTCAACACCACAAAAGTCACCTGCCGGATCTGCGAGAGAGTCTTGTCGAGAGGTAGTGCCGAGAAAAAATATTCTTGCGGTACAGCCTCAATGTACAAACACCTTAAGACTATCCATCCGGTTAATCTGGCTCGGGAGAAGTGTAGGAGAGCCGAAAGAAACCCTCCACCTGCAGTTCCTTCAACCTCTGGAACTTCTACAAGTCCATCACCACCAGACATACGTCCTGAATTCGCTTTTTTGAAACAGCACTGCGTGAAGTGCAACAAACTCATTTCTTTTGGAGAGCAGTCGGTGGAAGCAGTTTGTCCTGCGCAACATAATCATCATTGCTAGACTTTTGTTTGCTTTTTTTGGGGGAATGCCAGTTAATTCCTGAAGTTTCCTGTTTTTTCATTCTTTTTTTATTTTATTTTTTGAAAAAACACCCAAAAAATAACAAAATCGTTCAGAAAAATGCAAAAAAAAGAATAAAAGAAAAAAAGAAGAAAAAAAAAAGTTCTTCTCAGAACTAACTTCTCTGGTTAAAGAAAGAACTATATTTGTATGTTAATGTGTGAAAGTTTGGTTGAATGTATGTGTATAGCTTAATTGACTGAAAGAATGCATTAGTAGTGTATGGTGAATGTATAGGTGCACAACTATAAGGAAGTGCTGCAGCGTGACAATGTAAGCTCTTTAGCTGCACTGTGCTGTGGTACTTCCGATGCACAGGGATGCAACATATGTACATAAATATTGTATTGTATTGTAATTGCATTTATATAGCGCTTACTACCCCTGATGAGGCGTCAAAGCGCTTTTTCGGCGAGTAGCACGCTACTCCGGGACCCATAGAGGATTAGTGTTGAATTAGTATAGTGAAACATGCAAGTACATTTTAAGTGGTGGATAGGTTAGTCAGTTATTTGGATTTGGAATGATAGCAGAAAGATAGAGGAGGAAAAAAAGGTTTGTATTTATATAGCGCTTGTTACCCCTGATGGGGTGTTGAAGCACACTACTCTGGAAGCCCATAAAGGATTAGTGGTGAATTAATATGGTGAAATATGAAAGTAGTTTCAGTGGTGGATATTAGTCAGTTATTTGGAGTGAGAAGGATAGCGGAGGGATAAAAAGGGAAGAAAGGTTTGCATTCATGTAGCACTTGTTACCCCTGATGGGTGTTGAAGCGCTTTTCTGGCAAGTAGCACGCCACTCCGGAACCCATTAAGGATTAGTGTTGAAAATTAGTATAGTAAAAAATGAAGTAATTTGAGTAGTGGATATGTTATTCAGTTATTTGGGTAGAGAAGGGTAGGTGGCGGGATAGAAGAGGGAAAGAGGTTTGTATTTATATAGCGCTTGCTACCCCTGATGGGGTTTTGAAGCGCAAGTAGCACGCTACTCTGGAACCCATAAGTATTAGTGTTGAATTAGTATGGTGAAACATGAAAGTAATTTTAGTGGTGGATATGTTAGTCAGTTATTTGGATTGAGAAGGGTTGGGGAGGGTAGAAAGGGAAAAGGTTTGCATTTATATAGCGCTTGTAACCCTGATGGGGTGTTGAGACGCTTTATTGGCGAGTAGCACGCGACTCTGGAACCCATAAAGGATTAGTGGTGAATTAGTATAGTTGAAAATGGAATTTGAGAATTGAACATGTTAGTCTGTTAATTTTGATTGAAAAGGATAGTGGAGGGATAAAAGAGTGAAGGATTTTTATTTTTTTTATTTTTAGGTCTTAGCAGTAGGAGGAGGCTTTTGGATGAGTAAAAGGGGGTTTTGGAGGGGAGGAGTCAGGGAAGAGTTTAGAAAGGTTTGTTTTAGGGGATCAGTATAGTAAAAGAGGTGTCAGATGATGCAAGGAGGGTAGAGTAGGAGAGAGTCTAGAAAGGGTTATTTTGGGGATCATAGTAGTGGTATGGGGTTTGGGATAAATGAGAGTGTGGATGTAGAGGATATATTGATAAATGTATAGGATGAGAGATAGGGTAGTGCATTGGAAAGAGTAGTAGAAAGAAGTTTGAGATGTCAGAAGGTTGGGCTAGAAGATACATTGTGGCCCTGGTCAGTCTCGAACAGGCTCAAACATGCAACTGCCCTTGTCCTCTCTGCCCTTAGCCTCGACGCCCGGGCTGAGACGCCCTAGCCCTGGCCTTTCATAGCCCTAGTAATCAGGTGACCCCGTCAGCCAATGGGAACCCTAGCCCTAACACTATCCAATTACAACACTAGCCCTAAAAATCTAGAACCAATAGGAGATCAGGACCTTACAGCCAATATTAGCCCTAGTCCAAGCACCCAATAAGTTCAAATCCCTGATCTCTACGTCCAATAGAGGCCCTAGCCCTACCAGTAGTCCCAACCCTAGCCCAACAACCAATAACACCAGAAGCCCTAATCGCTACTTCCAATTAAAGGCCTAACCCTAGCCCTAGTTCCACCTTAGTCCCAACAACCAATAACACAGGAAGCCCTAGTCCCTACTTCCAATAGAAATCATAACCCTAGCCCTAGTCCCAACCCTACATTGATTGAATCACAGACCCAGAAACCAATCAGAACCCTCGAATACCCAACCAATGAGGACACTAACCCAATCCAATAGAAACATCAGATACAACGACCAATCAGTGTATACATGTACCAACCACTAGCAGACTATATAAGGTCCCAGCAACCTCAGACAAGGTTTGCTGCCCAGGGAGTTGGAAGCTGCTTCTCCTGATCAGAATCTCCTAGGAGACAGACAGGCTCAATCTACACTTTGGACTTCCTTCAGGTAAAGGCCTCACAAACTTGAAATCTAACAATACTGTTTGAATAAAACTTTACTCCCTCTCCTGGCCAAAAAACGAAGTGCACAGTCCCTATTAAACACAGTTTAAACAGCTCACAGAAGCACCCTCTGATGTAGAATATCGCTGTTGATGGGGGGGAGGCAGGGGGGGCTGGTTTCACTGGCTTGATAACACAAAATGGTGGCTGCGGGTGCACTGTTTAACATACAGGTCTTAGCATAGAGCAAAGGAGAAATTTGGAGGGAAAACTGAATAGTCACCAGGAATGAGAGGGAAATACTACAGAGTTTGGACTGCAAATCCCACAATTCAACACGTTAAATGGAAGCAATCATGGGCAGGAAAACCACAAGTTTAAAACACAAAACAGGTGATAAAATATGCAATCACAGGCAGGTTAAAACTACAATTTTAAATTGTAACAACCACAGGCAAAGACAGTAATCACAGAAAGGGAAAATCGTTTTTTTTTAAACTTTTGAGGGGGGGGGTGGGAAGAGACAGCACTAGTCTGCCTCCTTACCAATTCCTGGCCTCTGCTCACTGCAATCTGGGGCACAGGTAGGCTGCAACTCACAAGATGGAGGAGAATGATTTGGGGTGCACCCAGCAAAGCCTTAAGGGGCCTGGGCAGGTGTGAGGGGAGGGCTCAGAGTTGCCTGGGAGCTGAATAGCCAATCCCCCGTCCCAGGTCTGCTGGCCTGGGGATGGGGACTGGACTGGGGAGCTGCTCTATTCACAGATCTCCTAGGAGACAGACAGGCTCAATCCACACTATGTTGCAACTCTATGCTTCCCTCTGCACTGCTGCACAAACTGCAGACATACAGTGACACAGGCATCCTTGCACCATGGTGCAAGCATGTCTGTGTCATGAAGAGATTATTTTTGTGCAGGAAGGGACACCTTCCTGCACAAAAACAATCAGTAAAGGCATTTTCCTCTTTCAATGTATGCTGTGCAATGCAGCATACATTGAAAGAGAAAATTGAGGAGAAATGAAAACAATTCTCCTTGTTGTGCCTTGCTACACCAACTGGAGGATGCTGCAGCATTCACACACATCTCCAGATTTATGATTTATGATAAATCTGGAGATGTGTCTTCCTCTATGAGTGTTGTGTGGAAACACAGACTCACAGTGTGATTCTAGACAAGCGAGACTATTCCCTGGACGTTAGCAGAAGAGACGCACTAGTCTGGAAGGGGTTAGGTGACTGCATACATTCTACACATTTCACAACAGCACTGCTAGTGTCAATGCCTGAATCATTCTGCGAATCCATAAGCAGTGACTGGGTTCTAATACTCCTGAAACTTGACAACAGGATAGGTTTTTAAGCAGTTATGTGTCAGCAAAGACATGAATTAACCACATGCTTCTGTCACAATGGTTGCACAAATGGACACAGACTCACAGTGTGATTCTAGACAAGCAAGACTATTCCCTGGACTTTAGCAGGAGAAACACAGTAGTCTAATTAAAAACAAAGGCACCACATACAATACCTCACAAATTAATAACTCACCTTTCAAATTGATTTGTAGATTAAGAAGTATCTGAATCACACACCAGATTTTCTTATGCACACAATGTCTGTAGTGTACTTCTCTTAGCAAAACCAAAAAATGGCAAACTTCCCCTCTCATTCTGCACACATATACACGTAAATATCAAATCACATTGCTTCCCACATTAATTCAAAAGCTAACACACATTTCTATTGGTTACACATTTCAACCCTTTCCAATTGACATAACTTTCAACCCTACCCCCATACTGCTTAATGCCTGTTACCATAGTAACAGTTCATGGAACACTCAACTGAACACACAGGTCACAAGTTCAGCACACAATGTTGCAAAATCAAACAGCAAGTGTGCTTGGCTTCTCAAAATATCAGCTTATCCTATCTAATGTTCCCTTAAAACAGTTTTTACTAACCAATAAGAAACATGCTTTTAAAACACAGAAACATGCACCCTATTTTTCAGTCTATAATGTTCTCAAACAGCCAATCATTTCTCTTCTTTTTTTAAAACTACATCTTATCCACCATTGTAGAAAAATCTTAGTTTTCAAACTGCCCATTTCACATACAGACATCTTCTGAGTGCATCCAGTCCTCCCTTCAAGATGCTTAGAGTGTGGATTGTGGGACACAGCTATATTTTCTGGAGCAAAAGGTATGCTAAAAGCAGAGGTATTGACAAAGAATTTGCTTTGCCAAATGTAGACATTAAATGGATTGGACAGAGAGGATTAAAGTGGCACCAATTGATGCCATTGGTTAAATCCTTTTTGCATCTCCAACACCCTGACCTCATAATTGTGCACTGTGGTGGCAATGACCTAGGCACTTTGACTGGGGTAGGTGTGGAAATGCTTATGAAAGACACCTTTGGAGAATTGATGTCACTTTTCCCCCAAACTGCCTTTGTCTATTCTAACATATGCCAAAGACAGAAATGGAACTGGTCCAATCAATTTTGTCCACAGATTGAGAAAGCTAGGAAACATGTCAATAAAGCTGTTTCTGCTTATCTCAGAGATTATAGGATGGGGTCCATTTACAACAACAATCTGCGTTTTAATATGGATGGCATCTATAGGAGAGATGGTGTACATTTTACAGATGAGGGTAACAGAGTCTTTCTCAACAACTTTAGACTATGCATAGGTACTTACTTGTAGGTACCAAAATCTCTCAATAAACACAAGGGCTCTTTTAGAGCCACCCAAGAAATAAACATATAAGCTTGATGTATATTTAAAACATATTATTTTATTTTTGTTTGGAGTCGCGCACCCAACGCATTCACACCAGGGGGCCACGCTGGGAGTCGCGCACCCAACGCGTTCACACCAGGGGGCCGCGCTGAGCGCCGCGCTGGAGTCGCAACTCCAAAGTTTTCCGTATTTTTTTTAGCTCCTACCACTAATTTATATTCTCCCGGGGACCCCATCCCCTGGGGCCTATACATAATGATGGAGACCGTGGGGGGAGCCCCAATACCCCCACGGTCCCGCCGGCTCCCCGCGTCCTTCGGGAGCCGGCATTGCTTTTCCACATGGGGAGCTGCTAACATGCAGTTCCCCGTGTGGAAAAGCAATCTGGTTTGCATTTTGAAAGAGAGAGCAGGTTTCCCTGCTCTCTTTTTCAAAATCCAAACCAATATTGCTATGGCAGGGCAGGAGCCACGAGGCTCCCACCCTGCCATAGCAAACAGCAGTGTCCTGGGGGTGGGCACCCCGAGACACTGCAGGAGCCGGCCCTGGGGGGTGGCGGTCCCCAGGGCCATCATTGGCTCCAGGAGGGGGCCGCACGGCCCCTCCCACTTAATGTAAATCCCTGGGGGTGGTGGTCCCTGGGGCTTGAGGGTCCGTAACGGACCCCTATTTTGAATATTTAGTGCCCCGGCGAGGTGGCGGTCCCTGGGCGTGTGGGGTGCTCAAGCCCCCACACAGGTTAAAACATTTTTTTTAAAAGCCCCTTGGGGTGGCGGTCCCGGGGCTGTGGGGGCCCGTGTGCCCCCACAAATATTCATACTTTGCCCCGGGGGTGGCGGTCCCGGGGCAGTGTGGGGGATTAGGGCCCCCCACACTTTTTCACATGCCCCCGGGACCTGGCCCACCCAGGGGCTTTAATTAAACGAGCGTGGGAGCCGCGCTTCCTTTTTTTAATTTTCGCGGCTGGATCCACGCAACCTACGCATATCGCGGCGTTTTAAAAAAAAAAAATGCTTTGTTAGCCCTAGAAGTCCTTCTAGGACCCCCTAAGCAGACCTACGGGGTCAGGGTGTTTCAACCCTGCCCCCTCTTCTTCTTTACGCCTTCATTTTACTGCCATATTGTGCCTCGCTTCTACCGAGGCACAAGATGGCTACCAACAGTTCCTGGTTTAGAGTGTTCACAACCAATTACAATGCAGTTCGTGATCGGCAGGTGTCGCGGATCCTAATCTGCAGGGTGTGCGGATCCTCGGCGGCCATAGATATATATGTGTTTTTACTTTTGATTTTCTCAGCAACTACTGAACGGATTTACACCATTTAACAAAAGGGTTCTTTCTGAACCAAGAACTACCTCTTTGCCAAATTTGGTGTAATTCTGTTCAGCAGTTCGGCTGTAGCCGTGTCTAAAGTTTCCTATGGAAAATTGCATGGGGAAAACCCGTTTGGGACCCCCTTTTTCTCGGCCCCGCTTGCCGAATCACCCCGAAACTTTCAGGATCGGAGCGGACCGGAGCGCCCCACGAGTTTTGAAAATGTCGCCAAGATTCGTCAACCGGCGCCAAAGTTATTGGAAATAGAATGTTGCAAATTTCCTATGGAACATAGGTCCTAACTATAACTATCTACTGGCGACCGCCAGAAGATAATATATATATATATATATATATATATATATATATATATATATATATATATATATATATATATATATATATATATATATCTACTGGCGGTCGCCAGTAGATAGTTATAGTTAGGACCTATTTTCCATAGGAAATTCACAACATTCTATTTCCAATAACTTTGGCGCCGATCGACGAATCTTCGCGAAATTTTCAAAACTTATGGCCCGCTCTGGTCCGCTCCTATCCTGAAAGTCTCGAGGTGATTCGTCAAGTGGGGGCCGAGAAAAAGGGGGTCCCAAAACGTGTTTTCCCCATGCAATTTTCCATAGGAAACTTTAGACACGGCTACAGCCCGAACTGCTGAACGGAATTACACCAAATTTGGCAAAGAGGTAGTTCTTGGTTCAGAAAGAACCTTTTGTTAAATGGTGTAAATCCGTTCAGTAGTTCCTGAGAAAATCAAAAGAAAAATCACATATATATCTGGGCGGAGCCTAACCACACATGTCATTGTGAGATCTGATTGGCTGTCAGCACTTCATCCTAGAATTGCTGGCAGCCATATTGGGACCAATAGTACCCCATTGAAATGCATTGTAGTGAATCAAAGATTTTGAGGGTTACCAAAAGGAGAACTATAAAGGGTGATAACAGACTTTAGTTACATTAGAATTCATTTGTTGATGGTACCATACTAATTTCAGGAATTGTGGTGTGTTCTAAGGTGATTTTACCCTGTGAAAAACCTTCTGCTGGGATATCATGAATCATGTTTGAGAGAAAACTATTTTCACATGCTTGTCCCATAGAGTTTTGGAAGGTGCTCCAGAAGCTAAAATGAGAGCATATTTTCTGTAAATTCACATTATCTTTCTCAGTCATGTGAGAATGAAGTCTGACATTCTCAGTAAAACATGTACATCCAACAAGGGCAGAGACTGTCAGTTGATTCCTTTGTGTTCCACTGCAGCTTCCCAGAGTGTTCTAAAGAACAACTAGAGTGCTAACAGCCTTACTTATGACAAAATTATGGCATACCTGAAGCCATCTTGATTGGAATAAACTGGTAACTCTTAAAACATTTAATTTAAAAAGGAACAACATGAGGGGGTTCATTTTGTCATAGAAATTATGGTTAGTGCTGTAGAAAGAAAAATTAGGACATGTTTTAAGTGAGATCTCAACTATCTTCCTGTTATATTTCAACAGGAGCAGCCTGCCAGTTGATTCCTTTGTGTTGTACTGCAGCTTCCCAGAGTGTTCCAAAGAACAACTAGAGCGCTAACAGCCTTACTTATGACAAAAGTATGGCACACCTGAAGCCATCTTGATTGGAATAAACTGGTAACACTTAAAACATTTAATTTAAAAGGAACAAAATGAGGGGGTTCATTTTGCCATAGAAATGAACAACATTCCCAGCACGACCCCCTACACTACACAAGCACCACTGCACTACCCTAAACCCTAAAACACTACCCCCAGCACGACCCCTTCACTACCTAAACACAACTGCACTACCCTAAACCCTAAAACACTACCTCCAGCACGACCCCTACACTACACAAACACCACTGCACTAACATAAACCCTAAAACACTACCCCCAGCACGACCCCCTACACTACCCAAACACCACTGCACTACCCTAAACCTAAAACACTACCCCCAGCATGAACCCCTACACTACCCAAACACCACTGCACAACCCTAAACCCTAAAACACTACCCCCAGCACTACACCCTACACTACACAAACACCACTGCACTACCCTAAATCCTAAAACACTACCCCAGCACTACCCCTACACTACCCAAACACCACTGCACTAACATAAACCCTAAAACACTACCCCCAGCACAACCCCTACACTACACAAACACCACTGCACTACCCTAAACCCTAAAACACTACCCCAGCACGACTCCCTACACTACCCAAACACCACTGCACTACCCTAAACCCTAAATCTACCCCCAGCATGACCCCTACACTACCCAAACACCACTGCACTACCCTAAACCATAAAACACTACCCCCAGCATGACCCCCTACACTACCCAAACACCACTGCACTACCCTAAACCATAAAACACTACCCCAGCACGACCCCTACACTACCCAAACACCACTGCCATACCCTAAACCCTAAAACACTACCCCCAGCATGAACCCCTACACTACCCAAACACCACTGCACTACCCTAAACCCTAAAACACTACCCCCAGCACTACACCCTACACTATACAAACACCACTGCACTACCCTAAACCCTAAAACACTACCCCAACACTATCCCCTACACTACCCAAACACCACTGCACTAACATAAACCCTAAAACACTACCCCCAGCACGACTCCCTACACTACCCAAACACCACTGCACTACCCTAAACCCTAAATCTACCCCCAGCACGACCCCCTACACTACCCAAACACCACTGCACTACCCTAAACCATAAAACACTACCCCCAGCATGACCCCCTACACTACACAAACACCACTGCACTACCCTAAACCCTAAAACACTACCACCAGCATGACCCCTACACTACTCAAACACCACTGCACTACCCTAAACCCAAAAACACTACCCCAGCACGACTCCCTACACCACCCAAACACCACTGCACTACCCTAAACCCAAAAACACTACCCCCAGCACGACCCCCTACACTACCCAAACACCACTTCACAACCCTAAACCCTAAAACACGACCCCCTACACTACACAAACACCACTGCACTACCCTAAACCCTAACACACTAGAACCCAGCACGACCCCCTACAGTACAGCAACACCACTGCACTACCCTAAACCCTAAAACACTACCCTCTACAGTACACAAACACCACTGCACTACCCTAAACCCTAAAACACTACCCCAGCACGACCCCCTACACTACACAAACACCACTGCACTACCGTAAACCCAAAACACTACCCCAGCACTACCCCTATACTACCCAAACACCACTGCACTACCCTAAACCCTAAAACACTACCCCCAGCATGACCCCCTACAGTACACAAACACCACTGCACTACCCTAGACCCTAAAACACGACCCCCTATACTACCCAAAGACCACTGCACTACCCTAAACCCTAAAACACTACCCCCAGCACGACTCCCTACAACCCTAAAACACTACCCCCAGCATGACTCCCTACACTACCCAAACACCACTGCACTACACTAAACCCTAAATCTACCCCCAGCATGACCTCCCACACTACACAAACACCACTGCACTACCCTAACCCCTAAAACACTACCCACAGCATGACCCCCTACACTACACAAACACCACTGCACTACCCTAAACCCTAAAACACTACCCCCTACAGTACACAAACACCACTGCACTACCCTAAACCCTAAAACACTACCCCCAGCATGACCCCCTACACTACACAAACACCACTGCACTACCCTAAACCCCCTACACTATACAAACACCACTGCACTACTCTAAACCCTAAAACACTACCCCCAGCATGACCCCCTCACAACACAAACACCACTGCACTACCCTAAACCATAAATCTACCCCCAGCACGACCCCCTACACTACCCAAACACCACTGCCATACCCTAAAACCTAAAACACTACCCCCAGCATGAACCCCTACACTACCCAAACACCACTGCACTACCCTAAACCCTAAAACACTACCCCCAGCACTAACCCCTACACTACACAAACACCACTGCACTACCCTAAACCCTAAAACACTACCCCAGCACTACCCCCTACACTACCCAAACACCACTGCACTAACATAAACCCTAAAACACTATCCCAGCACAACCCCTACACTACACAAACACCACTGCACTACCCTAAACCCTAAAACACTACCCCCAGCACGACTCCCTACACTACCCAAACACCACTGCACTACCCTAAACCCTAAATCTATCCCCAGCACGACCCCTACACTACCCAAACACCACTGCACTACCCTAAACCATAAAACACTACCCCAGCATGACCCCCTACACTACACAAACACCACTGCACTACCCTAAACCCTAAAACACTACCACCAGCATGACCCCCTACACTACTCAAACACCACTGCACTACCCTAAACCCTAAAACACAACCCCAGCATGACCCCCTACACTACCCATACACCACTGCACTACCCTAAACCCTAAAACACTACCCCCAGCACGACCCCTACACTACTGCCCTATCCTAAACCCTAAAACACTACCCCCAGCACAACCCCCTACTCTACCCAAACACCACTGCACTACCCTAAACCCTAAAACACTACCCCCAGCACGACCCCCTACACCACCCAAACACCACTGCACTACCCTAAACCCTAGAAAAGAAACCCCCACCCCATGCCCAATCCCCCTTACCTCTCACTCCTCGTGGTTCCTCTCTCCTCGTGGTTCCTGCTTCACGTCGTCTCTGAGGGGCGGTGCACGTCGTTGTGAGGAAACGGAACAGCCTCTGTTGCCTTACAACGACGTGGATCATCTACATGTTTTTAGAATGCATGGTCATTTACCATACATACCTTTACAACAAAATTTGTTGTAAAGGCATGCGTGGTAAATGACCATGCGTTCTAAAAATGCGTAGTAATGACTTCGCGATGTACAACGCATGCGTGGTAATGCATGCGCTGTAATGGTATTGCGAAGTAAAAAGTCGTTGTAACGGCTGCTTACCGATCGAAGCTGGCCCCTGTTCTTCAGTGAGACGTTTATTTGATTAATTAGGAGGAAGGAATGTGGTTTTTGTACCGAAAAGTGCATTCCCGGCTGTTGTATTGTGAAAGTGTCCACGTGGCCTGGTTTCACTTCCGGTGAGAGAGTAAAAGAGTCTGTTTGGATCTAAAGGAGTTCTGTTGTTGGACGGGGCCGGCGCGAAACGTCATCAGAAAACATAGCTAATGGAAAGCGTCCTCCCTGAAGTGTGGAGCAGTGCCATGAGAGGTCAACGAGTGTGCGTCCCACCGCAGTATGACCGTACCGCATGACCCATGTGCCGCCTCCAGGGTACGGGAGGCAGAAGCGGCATTGCAGGTCCTCTTGAAGACCGTTGTAGCACTAATTCTACATTTTGGTACTAGGACATTTTAACTTCGTTGTTCCTGCCAGATACAAAGAGAAGATCCTGTGTTATTCAGTGCCCTCGTTACCTTTTTTGTGGGTTGTGGTGCTTGTCACTTCGCTGCCCCGCCGGTGCACACGACTGGGCACCCCACCTCGTGTGCCATCTGCAGGGCCTCTGCCCTCTGCCCTCTGATCACTGGTTTTGGTTTCTGGAGTGGCAACATAAACAGTTGCTCCCAAAGGACTAGCCTGAACACTTAGGTGAATATCCCCTGCACCAGCATTCCACGGAAATTCTTTCCTAGCTCTCCCACGTCAACGAGGACGTCATAATAGCACGGCTCCGCTCGCGACACCGTATGACGTCATCGGAGCCATAAGAGGACCTCGTCGGCGTGCTGACGTCAGTTCCACCCATTTTTTCCGTGCCACCGAGGCAAACAGGCGGACCGAGACATTTTCACATGTATACATAGTATAATAAATATATATATATTCACTGAAAAAACCATAGGTTTCAGGCACGTTATAGTTAGAAATTAGCATTTAAAAAACCTTAGAAATTCACTGAAAAAAACCATAGGTTTCAGGCACGTTATAGTTAGAAATTAGCATTTAAAAAACCTTAGAAATTCACTGAAAAAACCATAGGTTTCAGGGGCGTTATAGTTAGTTGGACATTTCACTCGTACAAAACCATAGAAATTCCCCCGTTATAGTTAGTTCAGCTAACTATAACTCGCATGCGTCCATAATGCACTGCTGATGATGTCACATATTACATCACTCATGACATGGTCAGTGACATCACTCATGACATCACTGATGACATCATCCAGTGAATGTGTGTTTTTCTGAAAATTAAATATGTTTTATATATGTATATCTCAAGGTCGATGGAAGAATAAATGGGTATATAAGTGTCTAAATGGATGATTTTTTTGTAAGATTGATTGTATAACTGACTGATTAAGTGTATCTTAGTGAATACATGGGTTAGTGAGTAATGTTTAAATATGAAAATATCTGTATCAGTCTCTCACTTTGTGTATAAGTGGCTGCATGGGTTGGTGAGTAGCTACATGAGTGTCTATATGGGTTATTAGTTGGTTTTTGAGTATCAGTATGAGTGTCTGAGTGTCTGTATGGTTCGGTGGGGGTATTACTTAGTGCATAGATGCATGAATGAGTGACTCACTGTTTGTATGTGTTGAAGACAGCATGTGTGCAGGACTGTATAGGTGGATGAGTGTGTGTATGGGTGTGTTAGTGAGTGAATGACTGTCTCAATAGTGTCTTTTTTGAGTAACTACATATGTTTTAAACTAGTATATGTGAGTATTGGTGTATATAAGTGAGTATATGTGAGAGTGAGAGATTGGAAGAGTTCCTGTACAAATAAGTAGGTGTTTCTATAAGTGATTGTTTAAGAGAGTAAGTATGTGTAAGTTTCTGTAGAAGTAAGTGTGGTAGTGTGTGTATAACTGTATATGCAAGTAAATGGATGTTTGATACTTTGTTTGCATGTGTGACTGTGTGTGTGAGTAACTCTAAGGATGAGTGGCGGTGTGTAACAGGATGTATAGGTGTATGAGTACATATGATGAGTGAGTACATGTAGGAGTGACTGTATAGGGACTGTTGGTGAATGAGTGGATGTGTGTGTAGATCTTGGAATTACTGAATAGGTGTGTTGTAACTGGTATTGGTATGTCCATTGTTTTGAAAATGTCAGTTTGTATTTTTGAGTGTGTGTATCAAATGTTATATTAGGGTGAGAGGAGGTCTGCCACTCTATCACAAGGATGATGTCATCAGTGATGTCATTTGAGATGTCATCAGTGATGTCATGAGTGATGTCACTGACCATGTCATGAGTGATGTAATATGTGACGTCATCAGCAGTGCATTGCGGGCGCGCGAGTTATAGTTAGCTGAACTAACTATAACGGGGGAATTTCTATGGTTTTGTACGAGTGAAATGTCCAACTAACTATAACGCCCCTGAAACCTATGGTTTTTCAGTGAATATATATATATATATATATATATATATATATATATATGGAGTTAAGTATAGTCAAACTTTGCTTTACCATAGAGACTTACCTCCACTGTATTTTTGTCCTCAATATTCTTGACACAATTTGTTTCCTCAATGTTTGGTCCAAACACAGCCTCTGGCTGACAGAAATAATAGGGAAAATAAGGATACCAAATTTGGAGTAGGTCAGCTTAAAAAGCGATGTTAGGCTACTGATATATCTTCTTTAGTGGTGAGGCTTACAAGAACTTCGACCAAAAAAAGTAAAGCGTTATTAATATTATTATTATTATTATTATTAATATTATTAGGGAAGCTTGTATAGCACAAACAGCTACCCACAATGGGGTTTCCTGGCGCTTAGAGATGGATAAGGTACAGAACAACCAGGTCTTCAGCAGTTTACGGAAGGAGGTCAGTGAGGTACAGCCTCTCAAAATTTGCGGAAGATTGTTTATGTCTGGGAATTTTCAAATATGAACAAATACCCACATTTATGACTGCTGGTCCACCAGGCCACAAGGACTTGCAAACACCTTTAGGCATTTTATTGGGGAAGAGCCTAATCTATATGGCAGTGTACACAAAATGGATGCACTACTGCCCTGTGATAGTGTTACAAAATTGCTTCCTCTAAAACTCTGCCACAATGGCACTTCTCCTGGCAGGAATATATACTAGCTGTTAGACCACCCATCCTTAGGGTGGTCTTTCCTCAGGCGTTTTGCCTCTCTTTTTCACTGATTCTTTTTGTTGGTGTTAGGACTCTGAGCACTGCTAACCAGTTCTAAATTGCATGTGCTTCTCCCCTAAACATGATGACAATGGTGTATACCTGATTGGCTTATTTGAGGTACTGGCAAGTCCCTTGTAAACTGATCCATATACAAAGGGCCTGCACTTCAATTGCTACTAGTGGGCCTACAGCACTAATTGTGCCACCCACAGAAGTAGACTTTCAAACCTGTGTCAGGCCTGCCACTGCAGGGCCTGTGTGGGCACTTTGCTGCCACTTTGACTTGGTATTTAAAGCTACCAGCCAAGCCTTAAACTTCTCCTTACTGGTTGGATTTAACATTACTGTTTTAGAAATGGCATTGTTTCAGAAAGTGGACATTTCTCTGCACTTACTGCTCTATGTACCTGACAGTCTGTCTCCAATACATGTCTGGGGTGGGTGACAGCTACACTTTGTGCATTCCCTCTAGACAGCCACAAACACAGGAGGATGCATTCTGAGCACTCATCTGCATTCTGATGGGTCTTTCTAGGCAGGGAGGTATAGGAGGAGCTGTCACTTACACTTCAATATGTAGTGTCCTGTCATCACACAAAGCACTGATTTATACCCCAGACAGGACTGGGTTGAAAGGGATCCGTGTGCACTTCAGAGAGCTGCTTTGAAGTCATCAAAGACATCAAAGACACTTTTGGGTAGTAGTACTGGGTCTCTGATCCCCTAAAAACAGACACTTCTGGATCTTGAACTGAACCTCTGTCAGAAGGACTGCTGTGCTGCTTAAAGGACTCAACTGGACTGCTTTTTCTGGAAGGACTGTTTTTCTGCTTGTTGCCCTTACGCCTGCTGTCCCCTGAGTCTGCTGAAGGAGAGCTGGACCCTGCCCTCCCTCCAAGTGATCTCCAGGGGCTTGCAGGCTTGCCTCCTGTTTTCTGAAGTCTCAGGGACACAAAAGACTTCCTACAATACTGCAGGTGCTGCTGGACTCTATGAATCCTACCCTTGCCTGAGGTGCCCTCTCCAAGTTCTGTGCCTCAGAAATGGGTTCTACAGATTTTTGGCTACAAAGCTGAAGCATCATCACCTTTGCGCCGATCTGAACTGTTGCAGCGCCCTTTGACGCTGATGTAGAGGCTGTTTGACCACAGCGGTTCTACTGCCTGTGTGGCCCGACAATGACACCCTGCATGGCTTGACGACAATACATTGCCTTCACCTCAGTGAAGCTTGATGACGTCACAACACAATGACCCAGCTGCATGGAAAGGATTGATGCATCGTTCCCTCAGCATCGATGATTTGCTCGATCCAAGGTACTTTCTCAGCAGGCAATGCGGGGGTCCTGTAGCCGGCTGGCCTTCCATCACAGTCAGTCTGAACTTTGGATTTGCATCGACTCCTCGCGACCTCAAGTAACCTTTTGACCGATAGTGATTTCTCAGCACTGTTTTTGCATTTAATCTTTAAAAATTCATATCGTGACTTATACCAATTGGGTTTTTGTTGTTTTGGTTGCATTGTGCTCAGATAAATGTTCTCTATTTTTTAAACCTGTGTGGAGTCATTATGTGGTGTGTTCATTGTGTTAGTGTGTGTGTGTGTTGCACAAATACTTTACACATTGCCTCTTTAGATAAGCCTGACTGCTCTATGCCAAGCTACAAGGGAGTGAGCACAGGTCATCTTTTAGTGTGTATCAAGCTTACCCTGACTAGAGTGGTGGTTCATGCCTGGCCGCACACCTCATCCAACCAGGAATCCCATTTCTAACACTAGTGTATAAGAATCTTTATTTTAATTTTATTTATTTGAAAAGTTTTATATAGTGCTGGCTAGACCCGGAGGTACCAGAGCGCTTTACATGAGGATCAGCGAGTTACTGGTTACATAGTTACATCAATTAAATCAAAGAATCACGGAGGGAGGAGGAGGGGGAGGGAAGGAAACACAATGGGGAAACGAGGAAAAACAATGTCAGATGACCGACTGGGTAGGTGACGGCTTAGGGAGTGAAACCGGGGCCAGACTCCTCTATAGCTGCATGTGACAGCTCCACCGGGCATCGGCCAAGGTTGCTCATGCACCGAGGTAAGTACAAACAGTTTTGGTATCCGCCCAGAGTTACAGGTTACATAGTTACATCAATTAAATCAATGAATCACAGAGGGGGGAGGAGGAGGGGGAGGGAAGGAAACACAGCGGGGAAACGAGAAAAAACAATGTCAGATGACCAGCTGGGTAGGTGACGGCCGAGGGGGTGAAACCAAGGCCAGTCTCCTCTATAGCTGCATATGACAGCTCCACCGGGCATCGGCCAAGGTTGCTCGTGCACCAAGGTAAGTACAAACAGTTTTGATATCTAACCTTAAGCATTGCATACACGAACACAAGTGTGTTTAAAGGTAATCCATGATCCCATTCCATGTTTTCATGATATTTAGAATGAAAATGATTGTAGAGTATATTTCTTATATGCAAATATAGCCTCAATTTCAAGATAAACACTGATTATGTAAATGATTCCCATTTATACTAAATGTATGCAAACTAATTTATGTGGACTTTTTAAAAATCAAGCATCATTTCAGTTTTCCTGAACCAACACTGGATCAACCTGCACTAACATTTTCAACAGTCACACTCCCAATTAACATTATATAGAAAGACAGGGCTAAGTATATTGTGTAAGCAGGAACTGAAATAGACCCCGATTTACTAAGGGCTTGCATTGCCCTTGTGTCATGGAAGGTGATGCAAGGCACACAAGCCGTTAAGTTAGATTTACTAAGCCACAAAAAGCCACTTTGCATGGCTCTGCGTGGCTTACTAATCCTAGAGCAAAGCAAGACACGCACAAATCGCTGCCTTGCGTTACTCTGCTATTCAGAAGGTGTTCAATGAGTGGAGTGTGGGTATTCCCACGCATCCACCCATGGATTTTGGTGCACTCCCAGATTTACTAAGAATAGTAAACCTGGCAATGGATTAGAATGGTACGCCATCTTAATAGAGGTATAACAAGGAGAAATATGTTTATTTCTCCTAGTTATTTCTTCTTTCTACATGTGCTGCATTCTGCGGCACACATGGAAAGAGGAAAATGCCCCTGAGGATTGTTTTTGTACAGGAAGCCGTCCCTTCCTGCACAAAACCAACCCTGCCTGTATTGCAGGCACCCTTGCCCTATGCAAAAATGGGGTTGTGCAGTGATCAGACTTTTTTTTACCCCAGTTAGACTCAGGAAAATGGTCTAGATATTTGCTTTTCTCAAGTTATTGAATGAGGTATTCACCCAGCATGATGAGCTTATACTAACAAAAAACAGTGCAAAGCAACAAGCTGGTGAACCACTTGGTGCCAATTCGATCCATTTGAAATTATTCATTATTTTTATTTTTGTAATAACAGTATAGGAAAACTACAGTTTAATATTAAAACATTCAACATATGGGTGAACAGCTTATACATACAGAATGAATGATAAGCAAATATTGTTCACTCAACCACATCCTAACCCAGACACTTAAAGACGAGTACATCGACAGGTGGTTTTCTGTCGAAATATGTACTGCATATTACATGTCATGTCATATTCAATGAATAAGGGAGCAATTAGAAGATAAAGGTTATAGGGCACATGGGTAGGAATATAGGTACTGTCCCACTTATTTTGAGTATGTAAGTCTTTACCATGTGCTTAAAATTATATTGTATCACTCACTTCAACACCATTCATCATCACATCTTCACAAGGGCTGAGATAATAGCAGATAGTATTGACATAATCAAAAGTAAACAACTGAACTCCTGTGTGCTAGTCTAGGAATGCATACCAAATCTCACTAAACTGTTCCATTTGATCATTGTCTATGAACCTTTCATATGATACTACTTGTTATGTTTGCCACCTCCATTCATCTAGGGTTAGGGTTGTTGCCACCTGTGTGCATCATTGTGTAGCCCTCTTACATTGCCAGTGTCCTGCAGTGGAGATAAAAAGATCACTAGTGAAGGGTAGTGTTTTCCAACCCTCATCCAGATATGTTCCACTTCCGTATAAGCCCAAAGGATTAAGGTGGGCGGTAAACTGTGCTCTGCTGGCAGAGTTCACAGAGTTTTGCCCACTCCACGCTCTGCTTTGGGCGTGGAGTTTGGTGAAAACTCTACCTACTACCCCATGGCAGAGGTTACCGCCCACCCCTTGAAAGGTTCCAGTTGTAAACCCTCTCGCTGAGGTAATTTCATTTGCACGCTCCTGCTCTTATTGCTTTCTTCTTTGCCAAATTCACTTTAATGGCCTCTGACCAGCACCAACCCGTTAGGGGCGCATGAACTGAATGGGGTGCTCTCTGCACGGAGCTCACAAGAGCGTGATAAAGATTGGGAGGGGCGAGGGCTAAGAAGTTCTTTTGTCATCTCTATCTCCTGCCTTTATACCTGCCACAAGCCTCGCCACCGCTGACAGAAAAACTTGCGGAAATCCAACCCTTCCTCCCTCAGGGTGGACTGCATTTTGAGCACAAATTTGCCACTAAAACAAACCACACAGGCAGGTGAGCAGCCGGGAAACACATGGTTGATGAGCCTGCTGGAGGCCCCCTCTGCCGAAGTGCAGGGCTGCCAGCTAGGGCATGTGTATATTTGGCTCTCACTCTAACCTCTCCTCTGCTCCCAAAGAGGCATCAGTGGAGCCGCCAGGTGTACTTCTCGCAGGTTAAGGGGCAATCAATGAGGATGTGGTGAAAGGAAAGGCAGCACACATATTGCAAGTAAAGCTGCCTGCATAAGCTGCTGATCATCCAGCGGAAGTAAAAATAAATGTGTATGCAACTAGATTTCACCCTTTACTGAGGAGAACCAAAGACTTCAATTCTCCTAACACAACAGTTCGCAATAGTCAAACAAAGTATTTTGGCACGGTCTTTACTTAATGGTCTATACCTTTATGTGAATGCAATCATTGTAATAAAAATTAGGGGTGAGGGTCCTCCCCTGCATGGGGTGTGCAGGCCCCCACCTTTTTCTGCAACAAAATGCTGGGCAAAACTGTATTGAAGGCTTTACTCCCCCGATGTATATGTTCAATGGAGTTGGGAAAAAGTTCTATTTTGAGAGAACACGTGATGTTTCCAGAGGTAGTCATCCTAAAATGCTAGTAAATTAGGGACACTTACACAACAGAATATTTATGATATTATACGACACAGCGCAGAGTGAGTTGACTAGGCCCTTGGGGAGAGGTGTTGTTAGCCAAACCTTTATGTCATCTACCTTGTTCCGATGAACATTGAGTCAGCTCTGCAGGGCTTATCAGCCATCGACCTTCCATTTACACCCATAGCCCAGAAATAATGATTTGCCTGAAACCTGCTAATTTATAATCTAAGCACTCCATAATATCAACCAACGCTGGCTCTGACAATTTGATGGCGGTGCTGGGGGTGAGGAATAATATTTTGGGTGGTGAAGAGGGGGTGCCGCCTCTTTGGGACTGCAGAAAGAGGTCTGGGCACATGCTATTACTTGGAGTGTAGAAATCATTCCATTTAACTTGCCCCAGAAATAAAAGCTTTTACTCAATGCTCCTCAGCAGTTGGCACTGGATGGGTGAAACTCCGTTGAATTCCATGGAGTTTTTATGTAACTCTGCGGTATTTCATAGGATATGAAGTAGGTCACATCCTCGTTAGTTGCATTTCCAGCATCTATAGTGATGGACCCGACCAGCCCTTTGCAGCCTTAGAGAAGACCATTACTGGGAGAAATTGGGTTGTTGTTTGAATGGGGGTGACCCCTGTTCAAGCTACAGCCACCATACCTGTCAGGGTGAACCACAAAGGTCACTAAATTAACCTGTGCTTAACCCACTGGTTGCTTGATACCAAAGCAGTCAGGATGAACTTAGAGGCAAGTATTTATGCAACACAAAAACAGTACTAAAGTTAAAACACAACACAAGAAAAACCCCACACCAATTTAGAAAAATAGATTACATTTTATTAGATTATTTGACACCAAAACCACAAAACTCCAATCAGTAGAACCAGAGTTAAATTGTGAAACTGTAAGGTAAAAAATAGCCCCTGAAAGTTCAAAGCACCAACAATGGACTTCTATTTGTGTAAGACTGGGTCAAATCTGAAAAATATAGCTGACCACGTTGGATCATGAGTTGGGTATAAGACATGTATTGGGCCTGGTCAGGACTTACCTTCAGACTTGGAACAAATTTTATTGAAAAATGTCTGAGAAGGTAAAGTTCAATGGGGCAAGGCAGAAGGCTGTGTCTGAGGAGGGAGCTTCGTTGTCAGGGAGCCACTAGAGAAAGTTGTGGTGAACATTTCTACGTTTGGACTTAGACTCTTTTTTGGAAGTGGAAAGTTACAACGGGACATAGCTGAAGACTATGGCCAACGAGAGTCCTATGAGGCCGGATGCAACTTTGGCTAAGGACTGCTGAACAGGATTTGCTCCTTGGAGAAGAATGTAATGGGTACAGCCCCAAAGTCAGGGCGACCAGCGATACACCTTCAGCAGATTGACAAACAGGATGGTCCCGGTTTTCTCTCGGTTCTCAAATCAGTTTATAGCCAAAATAAAGTCCCAAGATTTGGATGTTGGCTATCTGAGCACCTTTAGCACCACCACAAAGGGTCCAGGACTTGAGAGGGCACAACATGGGGGGTTAGGACTCATTCAGCCTAGGTCTAGGTGCAGATTTAAGGTTGTTGGAGCCTTTTCTGTCCTGAAGCATGGATCAGGAGGACAGCCAACTAGCCCTTGGAGTCACTCAGGTAGTCCTAGGTTCAAGTGATAAAAACAGGGCTCAAGCATCAGGGCAGGCCTTTGACGGTTAAAGGCAGTTTCCAGGCAGCAAAGCAGTCCTTCTAGGTGCAGCAAAGCAGTCTTGTGGAGTACACAGCAGCCCACAGTAGCAGGCAGTCATCTGAGGGTCCTTCCACAGGTCCAGAAAGTGAACTGAAGTCTGAGGGTCCTATTTTTATACAAGGTGCCTCATTTGAAGTAGGAGAAGATTATAGAGAATTCCCTTTGAAGTGCTTAAAGTTTCTTGCTTCCCCTGCCCGGGCTCCAAACTGGCTGCAGTAACAATGCAGGGGTGACAAGTCCTCTTTGTGAAGGGCGGAGCGCAGCCTATTCATTTGCTAGTGGGGCTGTGCCCATCTCCAGCCTATTCAATTGCAAGTGGGGCTGTGCCCAGCTCTGACCCCTCATCCTGCCAGTTGAAGGCCCATCCAGGCACACATAATACCTCTATTGTGTGTCTATCTGGGAGCAATAAACAAAGTCCAACTGCCAACTACAACCAGTCATGTGACCTAAAACAGGCTGCAGGCACCAGATAGCTAGGGCAGAAACATGCCAACTTTCTAAAAGTACATCACTTGAATAGTCTGGAGCACACCCATATTATTTCTCACTTGTTCTTTTCTGAGTTCATCAAGTTCGGCGTGCATGCACCCTTATAATGCTCCGTTCCAGTAAGCACTTGTAGTGATACTTCCAAAAATATGGACCCACCTTTTGTAGATCCAAAAGGGTTGCACAGCCTTATGCACTAGTGTTTGAACTTCTTACACTTAAACCACAGTAATCAAGTCTTTATACTTGTTAATCACGCTTTTATTCACAGTTAATCCATCACGCCAAAGGCTCGAAATTCCACAGTCTTATGCATGTTGCTTATTCCAAAATTGCCCATCCAGGCCTATTCTAGAACAGTTAAACAGATTTCTAAGTTCTTCTATTTGCGATCTCTACACCCAATGCATTTCGGTTTATTTTAAACCTTCTTCAGGGGTATCTGTAGTATGTAAAAGATATATATACGTCTGTCAGCCACAAGATCATAATAATAATAACATCCAATCATTGATTAAATCATGTAACAATAACATAGGAAAATCATCTTAAATAACCCCGCAATAAACTAAAACATAATGTGAATAAATCCACCCCTCTGCTCCCACCCGTGTAACATCCAACAGACAAAAATGCATTTGTACTTGTGTCATTATTAATGTGCCCCACATTTTTAACCCAAATTGCTCTGCACCAAACAACCCCATATTTCCACCAAACTCATATAGTGCGCTCATCGCTGTATGTAAACTCACCCCCACACCCCATTCCTATCACTTCTCCCATTATCCTTCGTATAAGCTCTTACATACCTGATGTAATCTGCTTTTGCAAGCGCCTTGTTCTTCCCATGCGCGCACAACATAACTGATTTTTGATCACAGTATTTTTTAAATATTGATTTTTAAAGATTTCATTTTAGGGAACTATTAAATGGAAAATAAAACGTGTTCCATGTGTTCATCCTCTCATCCGCCTGCTTTCCCTACAAAAAAATATTGTTTATACAGATTTTGTGCCTTAAGAGCTTGTGAAATGTTGCCCACATTTACTGAGAAAACCTACAATCAAACATTTCATAGAAGGATTATATACTCTTTGGCTTTTTTAGACAGATGAAGGCATCTCTCAAAGATCTTCAACAATCACGTTTGGAGTTCCATCTACTTGGGACTCATCAGTAGCTATGAGTTTAGCAAGTTCGGAGATGTCTGGAGTTGACTGAGATTTTCAAACTTGAAGATGTTCAGGACGAGGTTCTATTTAGAAATGGACAGACTTACATGGCTGGCTTTAGCACTGGTGGCGCCCATGCGACAAGTTCTGTTGGCACCACCCCCCCGTCCATGGTAAAGGTATTGACCATCTCCACCACGGATTCCCTCACCACCACCTTTTAACAGAGTCCCTTAAGTCTCTATAACCAATCTGTTTCAAATGCATTAAATTCGTTATAAAGTGCCACTCATACCAGTGTAGGGTGTCTTAGTGGCAATTTCGTCAGGGCTCGAGGTCGGAAATCACCTTACTGGATTTTCATTTTATACACGAAGTGACGGGTGTCAGCCAAGGCCCCTCGTACCAGTTATCCACCTCGTCACAGGGTACTTGTTTCTAATATGAGACCCTTTTACAACACATATGTTGTCATAAATCGCGTATACCAGTGGGACGAGCGTTGTCTCATTCCGAGCCCTGACGAAATTGCCACTAAGAAAAACAGGCAATGAAACATGTTGGCCCATCTTCAATTGGTCTGCAACATGCAGCTGTTTTTAACTTTGAGTAAGCTCACGATTTCTGAATAAAATTGGCATTTGGTGTAGGTGTGGCTTAACTCAATTTTAACTTTACGGGGTCTCATTCTTCTTCTTTTTTGTGATATACACAAACACTTTCTTCACCTTTTTGTACTGGACACGTTTTCTTTATTCTCACAGGTGAGATAGCTACCTATGATGAGAAACGTTGGCACAACTGGTAAGAACCAACCAGTAAGCCCCTTTGGTGTAGCGCACGTGAGGTGCTATCTCGCCTATTCACAATTTTTTGTTGTTGTGTATACACCTGTTTAAGTGGGGGGTATATCTGGAGTATAGTGACTGACAACCCTAAAAAAAAGATTTGGGAAATAATGTATGGGCTTTAAGGATTTGGGAGGAAAAAGAAAAATGTTTTATGGGTAATACAAGTTGAATACCCTTTCCAAATCCTATATATGAAAGTGGATTTAGCCAGAATTGATCAGGTCTTTTGGTGTTTGTTCCTATTTTATGATCAGTCAAAACCTCAAACTAGACAAACCTCCTATCTCTCTCCAGGAAGAACATTAATCACCAAAGTTATCTTGAAATGTTTATTGTTGCCTGGAAATTGATGGAGGCAAGGAACACAGCCGCAGGTGCTTTTAAAACCCCCAAAAATTTGCAAACACGGCGCCCCCTGAAGTCATCACCTGGTGCGATGGCACTGGTCGAACTCCCTTAGAGCCGCCTTGCAGACTTAAGTAACTGCGTATTCCTCCACTCACTAATACTGACATTAATAATAAAAATATATTCAATGCAAATGGTTTCAACAGCGACGCTAGAAAAGGATTTCAAAGGTCAGGACATTTTCAAGTGATGCCACTGGGTCCTTTTAGGGGATACGGGTCAATGGAATGACTGGAACACAAATTATATGGTTAAATATAGGAAGAATACTTTGGTAGTGTTCGACCTGTTAGCCTTAGGTTGGTCCCCAATTATTTTGCTTTCTCCCCACCTGTTTGCTGTAAGTCGTTTTTGTTGGCCTTAGAAATCTGTGCACTTTACCTCTGCTAGCTAGTGCAAAAGTGCTTATCATCACTCCTTGTAGCATGATAAAATTGGCCTACACTCCATTGGCACATTTAATTTACTTACAATCCCTAACAAAGTGGCACAACATGTACTTAGGGCCTGTACCTTAAAAGCAACTAGTAGGCCTGTAGCACTTAATGTGCCACCCACTTAGCCTCAGGACTATCACTGCAGCCTAAATGCAGTTTTAAACTGCCAATTCGACATCACAAAAAACCCCTCTGCAAACATAAACCTTGCTTTTTAATACAACAAGTTACCACTAAGGTACGCCATAGACAGCCCTTGGGGCAGGGAGCAGTGTATTTTAAAAAAAGATGGGTATGTACTTTTAAGTTTTACGTTTTACATGTCCTGGTAGTGAAAAAAAATTAATAATTTTTTACTACTGCAAGGCCTTCTGCTCCTATGGGATAACATTGGATTACCTCATTACATTTAATAAGTGATAACTTTTATTTGGGAACAGGTACAAATGCCATGTATGGCCTCTAAAGAATTGTAATATAACATCCTGTTTGATGATAAAGTCGGATTTTAATCTACAGTTCTGAAAATGACACTTTTAGAAAGTTCTAGCAAACATGCAAAACTGCAATACTGACTCTGAAACTACACACTTTCTTTTTTGTTCATGGTCACTGTATTTAATACCAGTGATCCCGTTAATTTCTTCTTCTTTGTACTTTACAATAATTTGCAACATGGTCATTTCAACAATACACATTGAAATACACAAAACAAACAATGTAAAAAATCCCAACGTTATTCAATACATTGAATTGTCACCCACCCCTCATGTAACACAATACAAAGACAAATCGTTACAAACTGACATATAACAAAAAATAAAACCAGTTCGGAATTTTAGTGCCCATGAGGAAATGTTCCTAATCTTTCATTGATACTACCAAATAAAATCCTCCTTAATGGGCTTGCTCAATCACACTGTGCCAAGTTGATTAGGCACATACGGAGTGGCCTGATAGTTATCATTCTCCGATGTTCCACCACTCATTAATATCATGCACATTGGGCTGAGAACGAGTCAACTTGTTTCAAACTCTCCACATTTTACAGGTTCTCATCAGGACTCAGATCTAAAGTAAACTGAAAAAAATGATACAAACATCAATAACTCTCAATGGGAAGGTTGACTAAATCCTGAATATTATTAGCACCACCAAATTTTGCCTCATGTAAATTCCATCCAAATGTAATAAGCATCTATTGATTGTACTCCTTACTGCACCAATTAGACCTGCAATCACCAAACTTCATGTTACTTAACTAAATCCTACCGTGCAAGTGATTTACTCTCATGCACCTTAGTTCTTCTTACAAATTCAATGAATGTCGATCCATAGGTTCCATTTATTAACCAAGAAGGAATTCAGTCACCAAGAGCAGGAGGCTTCTCTAATCTGAATGGACCAGTCTCTCCATGTATCAATTAAAACACATAGCCAACTGCTTCACCCACTCAAGCAACAGTGAATGACTCCATTTTATCTGAGTGCATCGCACATGTATTATGCAAGACCGTAATATCATAGCTCGCCTAGGAACCTGTACTTCCATATTGGAATTGAGGGGAGAAATTACTTAGATAACGAACTCCAGTGAAAGGCATCACTCAAATTGCTTGATGGGTGCAGAGAGTTATGGAGCTGAGATGATACAAAAAAGTGTGAATACTATCCACTAGTGTGTGGGGGACCTCACCAATCATGTCCAAATCATAAAAGAACTGATGCTCATAATCATGCAGGTGTGCTTTCATAACGGAATACCCCCTTTAGCCCCTCTGTTCAATTACACATGTGAGCCAAGCTGGTCAGGGCTTGAGTTTACAGCATTCAGTACTTACTAGGTCAAAGAATCCATAATATCCTGGCTGCAATCCACTGGCCAAGACAAACGCTGGCCAAAGCATTATTATATTAAATAAATGTATTGTTACCATCACTATAGACACCGAACCAGCTATCCCAGAGAGATTTACAACTATATACAGTGGGATCACTGCCAGGGACAGCCTTTAAATAGATCCCCAAATTTCATGATGAATTTCCCTTATTTTAACAGTTTCAATTACCAATAATAAACTGATTTACTCCAGACAATTTATTGAACATTGTTCTGTACAAGACTATGAGTATTGGAAAGAAAACATTGAAGAAAAGACTATTTTGGTAATATTATTTTAGTAGATTCAAGGTAAAGAAGTCCTATTTATAGCATTCATAACACCCAGAGAAATGATTTTTCTGAATAAAACAGTCTAGTATGCCAGTTGTGTGAGATTTGTGTCCACAAGGAGCTTAAAAACACCCTCCATCCCAAAGGTTAATTCAACACAATTTCCAAATTGGCAGAGAAAATAAAATATCAAAGATGATTAATTAAATAATGGGATTCAAAATATTATGGATAATTCAACCAAATCAAATCTTGAAAGTATACTGCTATGGCCCCTTGATACCAATATATGCACACATCAATTTCTTTCCAAAGTTCTGGTCCTTCACCTAATCACGCAGCCCCCACCTATAATACATATACACCTGTGACTGTTACTACATACACTGTGGATAAGCCATGCCAAAGATGGCTAGCACATTCCAGCCTATTGGCTGTGAAGAAGCACCTGTCCAAAATTCATGAAAATATGGATTGTATTGATTTTTCCTAGGTCCACATCTATTTGAAATTAAATGCTTCATAGTGGCAGCAGGGTATGCAATTTACAATGAATGGCAGAAATACTCAGAGGCTGCAGAATGAATTAGACAGGCTGATAGACAAATTCTACAAATAATTCCTACAGTAATAGGCACTTCATACCAACTCTTTAGAAAATAATATATTCCCTAAAGAGCAATTTGTCTTCAGCCCATGATATTCTAAAAGAGGACTAAAGTCTTCTGCAACATGGGCAGGCACATATGCAAGCGTTTACACAGCTTAACTGAACATTACGAAGATTACGATCTGGAAAAGTACACTGAAATCTTCTCAGTGAAGGCACCATATTTGAACCTTTTTACTTTACTTTAACTCGAATGACAATGGCTAAAAAAGAAACCTCTTACACCTGGGTAGGCATAGAACAAATGGAATAAGCGTGGCATACAGCAGCAGAAATTCCACCTCTAACATGCCTCATGCATGGAGATATATCCCTTCACATTTCAATTTCCACTTTCACGAGCACCAGAAATACAAACCCTGAGGTTAGTATGAAAATAAAATTATATTTCTTTTCACCATGGTATGTGGGATTTACGGTTTGACTTCTCCAGCCTTACTCCAGGCAATTCTGCATTGATAAGCACATCTGGATGCTCAAACCCTCTAGGTCATTCACTCCTATGTGATTTAATCACACTACACGAAGTTTGTAATCCTTTGAAGCCAGGTCTGAACTGTACATTATCAGTTGCACCTGTTTCATCCATCCCAGCCCAACACATATGTTTGAACCCATGTCCGCACAATGCTTCCTATTTAATATTAACTAATGAATATTAACTGATGAACGTTGTTGCAGAATGGGCCAAAGCAAAAATATTTGGTAGCAGTATCAGCAACAGTAAGATATAATGGAATAGCCCTGTAGCCCCAACTCGAAGAACTTGAAAACATTGCTTGGCCTCTAATAGATACTGATAAAATGCATTTTGATAAATTGAATAAACTGTTTATAGTTGTGATACAAAAACAGGTTCCTTTGATTTCAGCAGCAGGATTGTTTGACTTACCGACAGTCTGCTCTGCATTGGGGATACCAAAACTCTTGCAGCTCCATTTTGCAGACTTTGTGCACACTATCTTCAACTCCTCCAAAGACAAAGTACACTATTACAAAACTATGGGATCTGGCATATAGACTGCTTTTAAAACAGTTTTCATCTTATACTGGTTCCTTCATTTTCTGTTCTTTGGTTTATTATTTATTTGACAGATACCCTGCAATCCCTTTTATTATTGGCTGGGGCATTCTGATTTTTCTTTTAGAAAAGAAATAAACCAGCCCAATAGGCAACATGGAGTTTATTTATCCAACGGAAAGAAAATGCTATGAAACCCTTACGTTTTATCTAGTCTTTGAATGGCTATCGGTACTGACCGAGTACTGGACTCTGCTCTTTCGTAAAATATTTTTTTCTCAATTTAGACTGCTCTTCTGGAACATAAATTGTCTGTAAGAGACAGTGTTTGAACTACCATTAGAGGTGCCCCCATGTCATTAATCAACATTGCAAGGAAGCAGGCCTTTAGTTATGTGGCCTTCACAAGTAATGGGTTCACATTCACCCTTTTACTGGGAACCACACATCTCATTGTAGCGCTTGAATCTCTCAGGGTAGCTAAGGCCTACTCACGGGAGGCAGTGTGGGCTAATAATTACCATTCACTGGCACACAATAATACCATTCAATAAATGATTGTCCAGTCTGTGCTTTTTCTGTGGAAAAGGAAAACATTGATTACACACACACACTACTTAATACTGTGCAGTAATTTACAAATGTACATAAGGCTGCTGGAAATAACTTTGACAACATTGCTTTTGACCCCTAAAGGGTCATGCCCCAAAAATCATATTATCCTTCCCCCATGTACAATACAGCACATAACCATGTAGGGGGTTGTCACTTTACCTTAAGTCAGTGTTGCCGCCCTCAAAGACCAGAATCACATGTCATAATAATAGTTCATTTCCTCACTGACTCCTGTAACCATGATCCATCTGCAATGGTACACTGTAACAGCATTACAACCATGCTCTCACATTATAAGCAGCTGTTGGAACTGACATCTTCGGCGTTGTTTTCCCCCAACATTTTACCCTTAATCCTCCTGTTTTTTCTGACTTCAACTTTGCTGGCCTCAGGACTGCAATGCACTAGGGCAACCCAATAATCCCCCAGAAGACTGGTCATCAACATAAACACACAAAAGGATCCCCTGAAGGAGAAAATGTATATTCACTTTTTGCTTACAGAATAACAGTAAAGAATATATCTGCTAACCTTGTTACATGCAATAAATAGCAGAACATAGTAGAATGTATCATATGTACGATGTACATATGAATGTATAGATATCAGATACAATTTATTAATTACAATAGTCACAAAAAGAAGAGTTTGTTACAAATGTAGGGTCAAAGACAATTAAATTGATAAGACACACTTACCCGTGGCAACAATTAGATCAATATTGAAAAGTCCAAAGTGATGATCCAAAATACCACAGGGATCTCCCATTAATATAGCCCTCCTTGTGATTCAAATAATACTCTTGAAGAATAGAGGCAGTTTTTCTCCTTATCATTATATAACTGTGTTGTTGTTGCGTTGACGTTGCGATCCCAAATCGTCTGAAAAGTACACAGGACAATCCTCAGGACCATGTGTCGGAATGTATAATTATGTAGACCCTTGTTAAATAAGGGATTAATGAGCAGCCAAAAAGGTCACTAGATCACAGAAGTGTAAATCACAGACCTGAAATATTTATCCGTTAATTTTGCGACACAAGCCATCATCCAAATTAAATTCAGAATATGACTCCTTCATGTAAGCACACGGGCGTGAGGAGAATTGCAAGAGTCAAGTGGTGTGGCCTCTGAACTTTGCACACTTTACCACTGATAACCAGTGCTAAAGTGCTTGTGCTCTCTCCCTCAAACATGGTGAAATTAGCTTACAACCAATTGGCATATATTATTTACTTGTAAGTCCCTAGTAAAGTGGGATACGTTTACCCATGGCCTGTAAATTAAATGCCACTAGTGAGCCTGAATAACTCATTGTGCCACCTACTTAAGTTGCCTTTTAAACATTTCTCAGGCCTGCCAATGTAGTCTGTGTTCAGTTTCGACCTGGCAAAATAAACCTATATGCTATATTTGAGTGTTTCATTGATTAACATAAGATTGTTTGGATTGCCCCTATGTCCCTGAACTCATCTAGAGGGACTGAAAATATTCTGAAAACACTGCCTGCACAAGATTGCTAAGTAGGCAAGGGTCAGGGCTGCAGTCCAACTGGTTTTCTAACTCATTGAACTAAGTCCTTGCATTAGAGGATTAAAAATCTGACTCCTGCGGCTCTGGGGACTGCTCAGATTTTGTACCAGTACATCCAGCATTCCCATTGCCATAAGAGCATTTCACTCAAAAAAGCACCAAAGTGATTAGTGGAATGCTTGTAATGGTCTAAGCAACAGGCAATTGCTCAGGCCACATTCCAGTCCATGATTTTACATTTACTATGCCACTTCAGACAGAGACAAGTTTTATGAAAATGAGCATGGTCCTAATTCACTAGGACCAGACCGGCCCTAACTGCCAAGCATGTTCAATCTGAACAAATACACAAGTAGCCTCAGGTCTGATTTGGTGCCTACATAGGCATTATCAGGGAGGCAAAGCTTCAATACTGAGGCACAGTGATCAAGTGACCTATCACTAGGCATACCCATTACTCTTAGAGTGTTACACTGATGAAAACATAAAGGTAATGGCTGGAATGCCTGCAAAGTCTTAGCCATTGGTAATTGCTTCGGGTCTCATTTCAGTCTACTATTTTTCACTCATAATGCCACTCTAAACGAAGACTTAGGGCCTTCTTATGAGTTTGGCGGTCCCCTGGGCTGCCGTATGGCAGTGGGGGTCTGAGCATGAAGAGCTTGGCGGTCCGACCGCCATATTACAGATTGGGCGGATTGCCTTAGCGAAGATCGCGGCTGAACCATTGAGACCACCAGCAAACTGCTGACCGCCAGGTTCGCAGTCGGGGATAGGCAGCCAACATATGGTGGTACAGGGGAGGTGCACTGCCGTCCGTATTATGAGTTGCTTTGTCCATGAGCTGACCGAGGCGTTCCTTCCGCCTGCTTCAAGGTGGTGGTGACTAAGGTTTTGGGGTGCCTACTCACCCATATCGTGTTTTTCCAGGTAGACTCCAACGTGGAGGCCTTTCTTCAGGTCTCCCTTCACAGCAGGACCTTCACCCCGAAGATTATGACCCTGTGTGTGACAATCTGTAGTTGAGTCCTTTTCGTACCATATACCCATTGCCAGGACTGCCCATGTATGGGCTGAACCCCTGCAATGGGTAGATGGTATTTTTCCACAAGTATCATGCATATGTGTGCATCTGACACATATGCAGTCGAAATGCAGACAGAGGCATTGATATATTTGGTAAAAGTACTCACCTCCACCGCAAGACTTCTGCATCCACACCGCCGGCACCATGGTCAACTCGTAATACGGCAGTCTATGGACCGCCGGTGCCATTGGCTACTGGCGGGGGCAGACCCAGTTCTCTGGCGGTAAGATGGCTAAACGCGTAAAAAGGCCCTTAGTCATATCCAAATGAACCTCGATACAAATCTGATAGTACGAGTCCAACCCAAACTGCCCTTACAGATCTCTTTTTAATGTGATCTATATAATTCGCCAACATTGTTGCAGGAGGAAGACTCTGGCAAGCAAAGGAGAAATACAGCAATAATAAGTGCTATTGAAAGGCGCTAACATCCGCATGTGCAAAGACCCATGATTACAGGTGAATGGGGAGTGGTTAATTCAGATTCCTCTCTAAACTTCTTTTTTTCCCATTAATCAGGATTTGGAGATTTGAATAAACACTGCACCATTTTCCATGGATACACTTCAATAGGCCAAACCTGGCAAACGTTGCCAAAGGATAAACCTGCAGTACATTCCTGTACATGTGAAATGTGGTACGAAAAACAACAATTCAGAACAAAATTCCTTATTTCCCAGGGAAAAACATGACATGGGAGGTAGTTACCACATATGCTACATAAAACACTCACAGTTGTAGTACTAATCGCATGCAGTAAATATTTTACCTTATGACCCATTCAGAATTCAGACTTGAGTAGTGTAATCTCTGGCATGCACATACACTGTTACTTGATGTACATGCCACAATTGGTCATGTTTGTGTCTGGATGTCCATATATGGTACGAGGAGCGTGTGCATGGTTAATTTATTCTATTGAATGAGTGACTGATACTGCGTGCCATTCGTCTGGACTTTGACATGTTTTTGTGGTTATTGGTTGTAATAGTACATAGACGTTACCATCTATTTGTTTGGGCAAATGACACATTTTTGCATGGTCATAGATACTATTACCCCGGCTTAGCGGGATTAGGTTATCAGCAACTGTGTACAATGCCTGACTAGCGATTTAAAAAATGGAATAAATAAGTAAAATGAATAAACCAGATAATTTACATGGAACTTTGAATGATTACATTTAATTGTATTCAGATATTGCTATTAAAATATTTATTGCATGTTTTAAGCAATTATGTGACATCAAAATATGTTTTTCTTATTATTTATGCTTCAAATCAGCATGTGGTTGTACCATTCTGACATCTTTCCTGATAATGAGCTATTTTGTAATATTTGCCATTTCACTGGCCCGTCTGCTATTTGACTACTTCGGTGTTCAGGCACAGGGTGCTGGAGCTGTCACTGTTGCATATCACTTCAGGCTATCATATGCAATAGCACAGCTTGCAATCATAAACGTGGTAATAGGCTCTTATAACAATCTTCCCATGAAAGAAAGCCTGTTGTGAAAAGTATGCTGTTTGAACTAAAGCAAATTAAATATCATAGGAAGCAATCACCACCTATCTTCCATTTAGAACCCTCAGTTGCCATATCAGAAAGAAAGACCCTCTTTCATATTAATATAATATAAAATTATAGGATAGGGAAACAAAAGTATGTTCCCCAGCTGGAGTATAACGTAACTAAGTCATTGGTACTATGATGTTAACAGTTATTGAAGCATAATCTAATACTCTTACATATTTACATTTATATTTTTTATGATCTTTAAGGTATTTTTTTGTTGTATGCCATGTTTTATACTCAATTGTTTGACTTTGGCAGCTATAAGCAAGATCAAGACCAAGGTGCATGTCATGATCACGTCCTGTGCGCTGTGACTACGCTTTAGGAGTGGGTGAGTTCTTTTTCTTTTGCAGTTGTGGGAGCACTGTACCCCTAAATTCTTCCACCTGAAAATCACGCCCAATAGTTGGGTGGATCAGGGACAGCATAAAGCCTCAATTTAATGTGATCAAGAGACAAGGTAGAAGTCATAATATCAGAACTGTGGTCAAATAAGGAAAAAACTAACTCAATAAGTGAGTTTTAGAATGGAATTAGAGAAAACATGATTGTTTATTACAAACATTCAAAAGGTTCAATACAGAGTAATAAAATAAGTTACATAGAATCCAATTACAATAAAAGGCATCAAATCAAAGTTATACAGAGCAAAGACAAAATGAAAAAAATGCCATGTCTATAGAAAAATATGAAAACTGCAAAGTCGCTATGGTATGAGCAAAGAAATACATGTTCAACAAATTAGAATGCAGATTTCAAAATAATCATACATTCCTACCACCTAAGCACTAACCCGCTACATGAATATTGAGTCAGCCCTTCTGACCTAATGTCATCTGGATGTGTCAGAACAAACTAGTTACATAAACAATAGTGAACCATTGTAAATGAATGTAATACAGGAACACAAGTTACAATAGTGAGCCAGTGCTAGAAGGCCTTCTTCAAGAACAGTGTCATTCAGAAATAAACAAGTCCACATCTTGCTTGACTACGTGCAGCAGAAACATAAACAAAGCATGAACATGATGTAGTATCCATTTTGAACAAGATAGTGTTGAGGTTTAATTAAGGCCTAGATAGCGGAATCCAGGAAAACACACTTTAACGGGTCATTACAAAATTGTTTCGACTGCAATAGTATCATATTTACATATAAGTGTGAAATTGAGTGTAAATTATTATTCTGCCTACTTTTGATAATGAAGGTTTTGGCAAATGAACAAAAGCTCTCTCATAGTCCATACATTAATACGAAACGTTTTCGAGCTAGAGCATGGGCTGCTGACAGCAGAGCCTGGTAACAGAGAGCAGTAATTGCCTCTTCACGTTTTTCATCACTGTGCACACAAACAGCTCACAAGATACACACGTCCATCCAGTTTCTATAAGTCCCATAGTTAAAGTTGCTCGAGTAGCAAATATGGCTGCAGAATGTAATTATCATTAGAACTTTTTCCAATTTGGTCCTCTCTGGCCAAGCTTTCCAGCAGGAGGCAGAGACAGCATTGTCTACAGCAGACCAGGCCCATTCAGGTGCAAGGAAGTCTCCTCCCACTACTCTAAATGCAGACCGGGCCCATTCAGGTGCTAGTGAAAACTCCTCCCACTACTCTGAATGCAGCCCAGGTCTATTCAGCCCAGCCCTGACTCATCCAGACTCTCTGGAGCCACTGCACACACCCAGCACCTGTCAGCCAGACAGTCAATGGACATTCTAGCAGAGGCACTCAGGATGGCTAAGCAATAAAATACCTGCTTTCTAAAAGTGGTATTTTCAAACACAGAATGTAAAAATCACCTTTACTAAAAGATGCATCTTTAGATTCTGAGTTCAGTCATACTAAACTTTATTTTCCTATCTGGTCACAATGGGAAGTTATATTTATAAGATGTTATAAATTAACTCTCATGCTTACCTATGGGCAAGATAGCCTTTCAATAGAGAAAAACAAAATTGGCAGTATTTCACTATCAGGAGATGCCACACACATCAGGGCATGTCCTACCTTTCACGTATACCTCACCCTGCCCACAGGGGTACCTTGGGCCTACCTTAGGGGTGACTCACATGTAAGAAAAGGGAAGGTTAGGGCCTGGCAAGTGGGTGCACTTGACAAGTCAACATGGCAGTACTAGACTGCACACAGACACTGCAGTGGCAGATCTGAGTTACCTTTGAAGGGCTGCTTGTGTGGGTGGCACAACCAGTGCTGCAAGCCCACTAGCAGCATTTGATTTACAGGCCCTGGGCACACTCAGTGCACTTTACTAGGGGATTATAAGTAAATCAAATATGCCAATCATGGAAACACCAATCCATAATACAATTTACACATAGAACATATGCACTTTAGCACTGAATAGCAGTGGTAAAGTGCCCAGAGTCCTAAAACCAACAAAGACAGGTCAGGAAAAAATAGGAGGAAGAAGCAAAAAGTTTGGGGATAACCCTGCAAAAAGGGCCATTTCCAACAACTCCCCACTTCCTTAAGCATGCTTCCACCCTGGCCCTCTTATTAGAATTACTTAGACCCCGGACATACCAGGTGACCAACGTGACTGTGACTGTCACAATGTAGACTGTAGATTAGTATTGTCACTCTGCCTGTTTCCCATCACCCTTCTCTCAGTTTTTATCAGCATTATGCATACACCATTCTGAACCATAAACTTCAGAATTCCAAAGAACAGTCATCTTCTATAAAAAAGCCAAGGCGTATATTAGCAGAATATTCCCAGTAACTGAGGCCCACCTGCTACACGCTGCTCAAGAAACTATATCGGACCCAGTTTGACAAGAACAAAAACTGTGCTCACAAAACATACAACATTAAATTATCAACCCATGCTTCTGCTGATCCAATGCCTGTGCTGGATGAACCTCCTCATGGATCTCCATCGGGGTGGATCCTGGAGCCAGTAGGAGTGGGGGCATGCCCCTGTTGCCATTGACCAGCACAGCTTTCAGGTCTTTATAGAGGTAAGGGTTATTCCCTTATGGGCTTCTCATGCGATTCCTCACTCCCCATTTCCATGTGTTTGTTGGTTTGCTGCTGATGTATTCTGTCTTTTGTTGCTCCGCCATCCATTTGTGTTTTTGTGCTTCAGGGGTTCCTGCCTCGTGTCAGATTTTGCAACTCGAGTCATTCCTAGACCTGCTTAAGGGAATGGGAAAAAATGAGAACCATTTTCATAGAGTGCTTTCAGTCTCTCTGGGAAAAACGTCATGTACTTTGGTGAGGCCGCCCTACACCTGCGTTTAACTGCTTCAAACGAGCGAGCACTTTTGTTGATGTACCAGCAGTGTAAAATATGGGAACAGCATAATTGACACTCCTCCCAGTCGAAAGTTCCTCCGCCTGCGAATTTCATGCAGAATGGCACCTTTGTCTGTAAAATTGAGTAGTCTGGGGGTGGGGTGGCATTGCTAGCATTCTGTGGGTCCTCTCAATTGAAAAGAATTTGGATAATGCTCTTAATTTAATCTGGGTCATGATCCACATTTCCACGTACATCTCTAAACACTGTCCTTCTTTCCGTTCTGGCAGGACAACGAGACAAAGGTTATTAAAACAGGATGAGCCTTCCGCATCTTCGGGCCTCATTTCCAGGCTCTGGGCTCTCTGTGCAAGTTTAGCTATTGTCTTTTGCATTTCGGACACTGTTATGTCTGTGCATGGTCAATGCTTGCACCTGCACCTGGGTTACTCCGTCGGCGACTTTACGAAGACCTCCCTCAACAGGCACAGATCAATTGACATCACATTCACTTTTGCCTCCAGATATGTTCTTGTGCTGTTCATAACCTTCATTATGCCAAGAGTGAGGTCTTCCTGCAGAGGGCTTCTCTCCACCCCTGTGCCTGACAGTGCAGGTAATAGTTTTGCAAATTTGTAAATGTTGGCTTGACCTGCCACTGGTTTATCCTTTACCATTATTGGTTCCATGCTGAAGTTTAGATAGAGGTGTTTGCATGGTTAGAGGTGTGTACATTGTATCAGTGTTGGTGTCCATGATTAGTGTTGCCTTGGCGTCTCTGTTCCCTTGTACCAGCCAGTCGCATTGCTCTGTGACGTGATTTGTTTCAGGACAGTGCATACCAATGCTGACCTGCATGCATGTTCTGACAAAGGGGTAGAGGTGTACTGCGTAAAGTTTTTCAACCCACTTTGGGAGTCCCAGGGATCACTAATAAGGCTGCAGGGATTCGGAGTGACCCTCAGCCTTCTTAGAAGTCTCAGAGGTCCAGCAAATACTACTGGGACAGTCCAAATGGTGTCAACTCACAGCTAGTTCAAATGTGGCCCTTCATGGCACAGGCCAACCGATCATTGCTCCCGGCCATCACCCTCAGTGCACTCCGGTGAATGGACTCACCCGTTGACTGTCCCAGGCAGATATGCTCTCAGGTTCCTCTGAGCTATCGGATGTTTGCAGGCCCGCCACCTCTCCTGCCTCGTGCAGTTCCAAAGCAGTCGACAACTTCCAGGACCACCAGGTCATAGTCTGTGGCAGTCTCCTGCTGCTCCAGGGGGGCCACCTTAGTGCATTCCTGATCTGAGCTATGGGTAGTTGTAACTGGTGCAATTCTCTCTAGTGTAATTACTCAGAATTACCACAAAAGTACTCACAATTTTGTGTAATTATGTGAGGAGTGTAATCCACTATTTAGCTCTATTTTCTTAGTGCAAAAACACCCTTGTGTCCAAAATGGGCCAGAGGATGCAATTTGCATTAACAATAGCACTTAATGCTACAAGACACAAACAGCAGAAGAGAGATGCCACTCACTCTCTATTGGTTCAATGTTCCTGTGCTCTTGCAGTAGGATTTCCCCCCCAAATTACTCTTAATTGCTCAAGCTGGCATAATTGCTTAGTTCCACTTCACTGAATTACTGAAATTACTCTAATTATTCTGGCATAGTTAAAGTTTTGCCCAGGCCTAATCTGAGCATAGGGGCCATCCTGTCTTGAGCCCGGAGAGTCCCAGGCCAGCAAAACATCTTATGTTGCTCAGCAGCAAAGGAAGTAGTCTTCCAGCAGTAGTTTTGGTATTTTGGCTGTTGGATGGAAGTGATTTTCAAGGATATTTTACAGGCATTTAAGCCTCAAGCCCAGGAGCATCGCTTTATGCATCCTAATTGCATCCCGCTTGTGGCAGTACCACAATTAGTTGGAAAATACAGCATTTTAGTTTCATGTTATGTTCTTTGCATGTAAGAATGCCCTGGCAAATTTTCAAACTGTGATACTCCATATTATGGCTGGCCAAGATAACGTCTGTGTTTCCAACTTCAATAACAAAGTTGTCTTCTGATTCAGGTGGGTAACTGTAAGAGGGTTAGTGAAAAGAGATCCACAAATCTAGAAGCAAACTTGTGGTGAAAACTGGGCAGAGTCTGAAAACAGGTGGATAGCAGCTTTAGTTGGTTTGCTTTTGTCGATAATGATAAGGATATCATTTATAGTCAGCTTTGGCTTGTTGTAAGTGGAGTAAATATGATGCAATATTAGTAAGGAGTGTTGTAACTGATGCAGCTGAGGTGACCACTAGGGCTTCAGAAAGAAACTGTGGATGAAAGCAAAGGAACAAAAAAAGGGGAATGGCCTAAAGAGGAGTGCCGAAAATATTATAAGGAAATTCAGCTATGAGTAGTCACAAAACCCAATGTTCTTGGTGGTTCATCATGTAACATCTGAGAAATTGTTCAAGGGGCAGATTAATATGTTCAGTCTGAATATCAGTCCTCTGGTTGGAGACTGATTGACTGAAAGTTGACTGTTCCTAATTTACAACTTAACATGTTCCAAAATGTGGAAATACACTGAGAACATCTGTTTATGATTATTTCTGAAAGTTAGCCATATAAGTGGACAATTTCTTTTTGCATTACCATGCTCAGTTGTGGTGCTGTTGATAACGTGCAAGGGAACAAAATGAGCATTTTTCATGAAATAGCTCATCAGCATAACTGTGTTTATTCCTAAAGGGGTATGATCTGTGATGAAATCCATTGAGATCTTTTTCCCAGGTTATTCAAACAATCAATCCTGCATAGAGTGTGTTGCCATAGTCCAGTCAGCTAGTGATCTGGGCCTGCATCACCATCTTCCGGGTGCTGGTGGGGAGCCAGTTAAAAATGTTGCGGAGCATGCAAAACGTGTGGAAGCAGGCTGAGGAGATGGCATTGATCTGATGTTTCATGGAGAGCTCGCTGTCGAGGATGATGTGGAGGTTGCGGGCATGGTCTTTTGGTGTGGGGCGGGTCAGACGACCACCAGGAGTCGTTCCAAAGGGCGGTGTGCTCACCGAAGATCAGAACTTCAGTTTTGTCTGTGTTGAGCTTCAGGCAGTTGTCCTTCATCCAGGCTGAGATGTTCTTCATACAGTTGTGGAAGTTGGTCTTCGCTGAGGTGGAGTTGGCTGAGAACGAGAGGACGAGCTGAGTGTCATCAGCGTAGGAGATGATGTTGATGTCATATGATTTGACGATGCCTGCGATTGGTGTCATGTAGCTATTGAAGAGGGTTCCACTGAGAGATGAGCCTTTGGGGACGCTGCAGATGGTGTGCTTCACTTGAGATGTGAAGGGAGGGAGGCAAGCTCTCTGGGTGCGTACAGTGAGAAAGAATGCCATCCATCTGAGCGCATCGTCTGTGATACCAATCTGGCATAGGCGATCGATGAGTGTGAGGTGGGTGACTGTGTCAAAGGCTGTGGAGAGGTCAAGCAGGACCAGAGTGGCTGATTTGCCTCTGTCAAGTAAGGTGCAGATGTCGTCTGTTGTGGCGATCAAAGCTGTCTCAGTGCTATTGTTGGGTCTGAAGCCTAATTGGGAAGGGTCCAATAGGTTGTTTCTCTCCAGGTGTTTGGTAAGTTGGAGGTTGATGGCCTTTTCCAGGACTTTGGCGGGGAACAGGAGCAGTGAGGTGGTTCTGGAGTAGTGCTGGGTAGTTCTGGGTGTCCATGACTATATATTGATACTAAAGGCCCTGCAGGTTTATGATGAGATGACATTACCTGGGCACACACTGAACACTGTTTGACATATATGTTCACAATTGATCTTACTGTGTCCAACCATAAATGTTGAGTAACTAAGTCATAGGCCTTCTTTTCTCCTGGATATTCTGCAAAGGGAGAATCATGGCACCAGTATAGTGCTTTCTCCTTTAATTTATATGTCAGAACAAATAGTTTATTTTTCTGAAAGTAGAGTCCATATGCTATGGTGCAACCAGCATCATTTTCCAAACGTTGTGGATTCCAAGCCAAAAGTTGTTATTAGCTCTGCCAAAAATCCTTCCAAAGTTAATACATTTATGTTTTGCATGGAAGTAATATTATGCTGATTTATTGACATTTTCTCAGTTTCAATATATTGTGATAAGGCATTTTCCTTTCCAAGCCTTTTCCTTGGTTTATATGTGATTTTATATTGCAATTAGGAGAAGAATAGCATCCACCTAGCATGCTGAGAGATGGTACACTTCATGGATCTCAAACATTATAAAAGCTTGTGATCTGTCCATATGGTTACTAGATTTAAGGCCCCTTCAAGATGGGTCTGCCAGTGAGCAAAAACCTCTTTAATTGCTAACAGTTCTTTACGATAGATTGAATAATTTTGCCCTGATGTTGTTAGTGTTCTAGACAAGAAGTGTACAGGGACATCTAAAGGATTTTGACGGCCCTGGGCTAAACAGATTTTGGGGACCCTTGTTCAGAAAAGCTTTGAATTTATGATCCAATTAAACCTCTTTCATGGCCTCATTGGCCAGGTCACTGACAGTGAACAGGCATACTCCTACAATTTCTAAATGTTTTTACATCTAATATTCAGGGATAGTGTGGTGTGTTTTCAATATTGTAACACAGGAGCAGCTCACTAATATTACTGCAAATAATCTCTGAGACACCCTCCCATTTCTCATATGTGAGGTCCTGTTCTGATTTAAAGATTTTTTTTATGGATGCTGCATGAAACAGACACATTTCTCTGCAAAATATCTGTAATAGACTCTCACACATCACCCACATTAAAATAAATTACAGGAAAACATATTTAAGACAATCTGTTTAAGAATTATCCAAGGTCATCAGGGCAAGACTCTCTGCAGAACAGAGCTGGCTCTGTTAGGGCCCTCTTGAAAGGCTGGGGGCCTGACCAGAGCCCACTTTGCCATTGCCTTAAAACGTCTCTGGAAGTGTACCAGATGCATCGGTCACTGGATCTCTTTGCTAACTATCAATCTGAAGCACTAAATCAATGAATATATTTGAGATGGTTAATCTATTAGTAGCCAAGGAAAGAGCATCCTTAAGTTCTTCTCTTTGTCCATGGTAAAGAGCAGCATCCAAGGCCTCATCAGTTCAGGCTGCTTCCAATGTACCTCTGCATTCTGGCCGGTGTTTGTAATAATAGCCTTTGGATCCTATCAGAGGTTTAATAAACCAGAGTGCGCTGCTGGTATAATTTGTTTCTGGCCAATTGCTGCTTTAAATTGCCGAAGGGAAGTCCATATCGTTGAAGCCGAGGAATTTTATTGGAAATTAAAGATGTCGCCTAAATGAAAGCTTCTCTGGACAAATAAGACAAAATAAATCTCATTTTAGTGGAGTCTGTTGCAAATTGCTATGGTCGAGTTAGAAAATGTAGATTACATTTTGCTAAAAAGGACTGGAAGAAATGGGGATCTCCATTGAATTTGTCAGGTGGTGCCAAATTCATTACAGGCTGTTTTTAAAACCTCCCGAATATCAAAAATGGTCTTTGCAATGAGTTGCAGTGGACTAGATTCAGAACTCATGTTGAATACTATAGCAGCCTGCAAACTGCCAGGTTTCCCAGGTCTTGTTTGACTGAGTCAATCCACCCCACTCCCCGGAATATCACTCCACTCTCAATAAGCAGGAACACAAAACAAAACCATAGAGGGCAAGGAGAATAAAACTGAGAAAGAGACAATAGACAGCAGGAATGGATTTGTCTTGTCATCCACTTGTCTCTTGTACATGAGGGGACTCACATTAGTGTTTTCAAAGGTGAATTCTAGACGTATATTCAAGGTAAATAGAAGAAAAAAGTTTTACTATATTGCATAAACATTGAAATACTCTGTGGAACAAAGGCATTAGTGAATGTGCTTACTGGCTTTGTAATGGAGGACCGCAGGGAACCTAAGCCATGAGTGAGGGAAGCCGATAGCAGCAGTGGTGGAATCCCAGGCCAGTAGTGATACCTGGAAACCAGGAAGCAAGAGAGAGGGCAAGCAAAAGCACAGCAGCTGATACCAATATGTAATTAAGACCATGACAGAGTTCAACAAACAGTAGGTCATCATAATTAAGGCTCCCTGTTTTCCGTTTTTACGGATTTTTACAGATAAATACAGACAGAAAACAATGTGTTTTCTGTCTGCATTTATTTTTAAAAGTGGATAAATACAGAAAATGTGCTTCTTTCAAGTGACTCTTTGTGCTGTCTTTCATGAATTATAGCCCAACAGCTGAGCAGATGGACAGCATGGAAAATTACAAAACAGGATGAAATTTCTTTAAATAACTGCATGTATCAATATACATTTGTGGCATAATGCTAATATTTGCCAATGGATGTACTGTTATGTAATATTTAGCAACTTAAATAGCTAAAACATGACGGACATCAAAGTATGAGTGCGTGTCTGTCATTTAAATAAATACAGAAATGTACAGTTTTACAACTACATTTATACGCAAAACACAAAATAAATATGGATAAATACAGACAAAATGGCCAAAAAATAAATATGGATAAATACAGACGGAAATGTTATAAAAATAAATACTATAAAACTGGGAGCCCTAATCATAATCCACAAAGCAGGTCGGAGTTAAGGCAAGAAGTTCAAGGGAACCAAGAAGGGAACAAAACAACAAAGGTGAGAGACTCAATAACAGCGAGCATATTGAGCGAAAGTGACAGAACCAATGCAACACAATAAAGTTATCAGGCACCTTCCAAAGGGAAGGAGAATCCTTATAAAGCCCTGCTACAACTCGTAACCAGAAGTCCCTGGCCTTGCCCTCAATCAGCCAATGATGATATTGAATCACTGACAAAATATCGACTACAGAAATATCGACAACAAAAATATCGGAGCCGAAATATCGATGTCCACAATTTCGAAGTCCTATCTACATTATGGTAAGTACAAAAATATCGGAAAAAAATATTGTTGTCAAAAATATTGTTGTTAAAAATATCGTTTTTTTTAATGTTTAAAAATAATGTAAAATAAAGTAAATAATACATATAATTAAAAGAAACATAGTTAAAATTATTTGAAAATGTTTAAAATTATAACTAATACATTTAATATAAAAATAAATTAAACATATATACGTTTAAAATATAATATATATACTTACTTAATAATATTTATAAATAATTATTTTAATAACTTATAAATTGTTAAAAAACATTAAAAAAATTATAAAGACATATATACAAAAAATACAAAAACATAAATAAAAATGTAAAAAATATATATAACAAATTAAAAAATTTCAACATTTTTTATCTTTTTAAAATAAATTATACACAACATTAACTAAAACAGTAGAGAAAATATTGGATAGCGGAGGGGATAAAATTACTATTCCCACTCCAGAGAGTGTAACAGTAGGGAAAGTGTTGGATAGCGTAGGGGTAAAAATTACTATTCCCACTCCAGTGAGTGCAACAGTAGGGAAAGTGTTGGATAGCGCAGGGGTAAAAATTACTATTCCCACTCCAGAGAGTGCAACAGTAGGGAAAATGTTGGATAGCGTAGGCATAAAAATTACTATTCCCACTCCACTGAGTGCAACATTAGGGAAAGTATTGGATAGCGAAGGGGTAAAAATTACTATTCCCACTCCAGGGAGTGCAACAGTAGGGAAAGTGTTGGATAGCATAGGGGTTAAAATTACTATTCCCACTCCAGAGAGTGCAACAGTAGGGAAAGTGTTGGATAGCGTAGGGGTAAAAATTACGATTCCCACTCCAATAAGTGCAACTGTAGGGAAAGTGTTGGATAGCGTAGGGGTAAAAATTACTATTCCCACTCCAGAGAGTGCAACAGTAGGGAAAGTGTTGGATAGCGAAGGGGTGAAAATTACTATTCCCACTCCAGAGAGTGCAACAGTAGGGAAAGTGTTGGATAGCGTAGGGGTAAAAATTACTATTCTCACTCCAGAGAGTGCAACAGTAGGGAAAGTGTTGGATAGCGAAGGGGTTAAAATTACTATTCCCATTCCAGAGAGTGCAACAGTAGGGAAAGTGTTGGATAACGTATGGGTAAAAATTACTATTCCAACTCCAGAGAGTGCAACAATAGGGAAAGTGTTGGATAGCGTGGGGGTTAAAATTACTATTCCCACTCCAGAGAGTGCAACAGTAGGGAAAGTGTTGGATAGCATAGTGGTAAAAATTACTATTCCCACTCCAGAGAGTGCAATAGTAGGGATAGTTTTGGATAGCGAAGGGGTTAAAATTTCTATTCCCACTCCAGAGAGTGCAACAGTAGGGAAAGTGTTGGATAGCGTAGGGGTAAAAATTACTATTCCAACTCCAGAGAGTGCAACAGTAGAGAAAGTGTTGGATAGCGTAGGGGTTAAAATTACTATTCCCACTCCAGAGAGTGTAACTGTAGGGAAAGTGTTGGATAGCAGACGGTTAAAATTAACATGCTTATCAATTAAATATTTTTTTAAATTAAATAACCAATTAACAATTAATTAACAATAAATTAATTATGAATACCAATAAATTAAAATTAATAATTACTTTAATAAAATTAAATTATTTCCCACACTATTCCCCTATAAACCCACAACCCGCTCCTAAAATAAATTAACACAATTAATATAATTATCAATTAATCAATTAATAAAAATTCATTACCAATTAATAATTAATTAACAATAAATTAATTATCAATACCAATAAATAAAAATTTATAATTACTTTATTATAATTAATTTACTTCACACCCTATTCCCCTATAAACCCACAACCCGCTCCTAATACAAATTAACCCAGTTATTATAATTATCAATTAATCAATTAATAACAATTAGCTACCAATTAATAATTAATTAACAATAAATTAATTATCAATATCAATAAATAAAAATTCATAATTACTTTATTATAATAAATTACTTCCCACCCTATTCCCCTATAAACCCACAACCCTAAATCCTAAAATATATTAACACAATTAATATAATTATCAATTAATCAATTAATAAAAATGCATTACCAATTAATAATTAATTAACAATAAATTAATTATCAATACCCAAAAATAAAAATTTATAATTGCTTTATTATAATTAAATTACTTCCCACCCTATTCCCCTATAAACCCACAACCCGCTACGGCACTAAAACGCCAAATTTACATTAAAAAAAATTACTAACTTCTAAAAATGTAATACATATATTTTTAAAAAAATACAATACTTAACAAAAAATATCGAACACATACATATAAAATACATATTGAAATACATAACACTAACATAAACATCGATATTATTGACAACGATATCTTTGCAAATGATATTAACAAAAACGATATTTCTTACCTTCAGGTCGATATTCTTGATGTCGATATTCTCTCCATTTGATATTTCCAACTCGATATTTCTGTAGTTCGAAATAAAAAACTCGATATTATGTCTGTGCACCAATGATCTTGACAGCAGAGCCACCATACACTGGTCCTCGAATTCTTATTGGATTTCTCGACTATATTCTATGACTATCAGTCCCAGAAGCAAATCTCCGAGTCTGTGTAACACCCTTATTCCTGACAAGAGAAGGCAGAAAATGTAATCATTTTCTCCCCTGAATCAGGGAAAAACACATAGAAAAGGACTGGGTACTTTCAGGCATGTATGGTTATTCTGCATTCCTCGAAGAAGAGTCACGGTTACAAGTTTTTGGTGTGGGGATACCAACTTCCATTAGAAATTCTGGCCCTCTGGCATCCCCACATCAAAAACCATCACACTTGTAATCAAGGCCTCAGTTTTTTAATTAAACCACCAACATTGCATCAGAGATGTGATTCAGTGCTTTACATCTTCAAACTAGGGGGGGTCATTACGATGGCGGGCGGATCGCCTCCGCCGGGCCGGCGGTAGTCACCGCTGGCCCGGCGGGGGCGATCTGCCCGCCATCCACACTTTAAAGACCCCCGCCATATTATTATGGCTGGGGGGTCCGCGGCGGACGGAAAGACCGTCCGCCGCTTTTCCGCCGGTCGACTCGTCGACCGGCGGAAAACATGGTTAATATGGTGGTGGTGTCTGCAAGACACCGCCATCCATATTACGATGACTGCGGAGATCAGCCTTTCAAGGCATGTGGTCTTTGGCTTTGGGGGCCTGTAGCGGGCCCCCAAAAAGTTGGGGGGGTGGGGGGTGCACATGGGGGTACCTACGGTACCCCCCTGCATTGGCATGGACAAAGTGGCAGGCACCGCGCGGTGCCTGTCACCTTGTGCATGCCAATGTACGACGTCTATTCCCAGCATTGTGGTGGGCGGTGCTGTGAGCACCGCCCGCCACAATGCTGGGAATAGGGGTTGCCACCGCCACGGTGACGGTAGCATCCTAATTTCAGGTGCGGGACCGCTGCACCCCTTGCGGACGGTCCCGCATTCCGTTACGGTGGCGGGCGGACATACCGCCATCGTAATGACCCCCTTGGTATGTTGACCAATGAGAACAATGGCAGCTAAGCTGATGCAATGATGTTCAGGTTTTACATCCCAAGTAGCCACCATACTTAGTCACAAATACTCCGATTACAATTTCTATATTTTAATTAATTTATCCCTTAAGATGCACACATTTTTGGATATTTTCATATTACTGTGAACGTGTAATACTCATGCAGCGATGTCTTCAGATTTTAATTTGCTTAAAAAAAGAGTAAAACATTTTTTTCTGATTTGAGAGTCTGCTTCAAACATTGCAAGCAGTTCTGCATGGCTTTTTAAATGAATACCTAGGTATTTGGCAAGTTCTATGTTTTGCTATGATTCAATATCAAATATGGGTGGACCGATAAATTATTATTTAATAAATGGATTAATTTACTAGAATATTCTTTAGATTTTTGTAACAAAGTAACTCAATGTTTTAAACCATATACAAACATTCGTAAATTTTTTAATACATAATTCAACTTTTTATAAATAAAAAAAAAAGTTTTGCTAAATTCACCTTTTGCAAAAATCCTGTACAAATTTAAAATGCTTTGAATCATTTTCAACTTTTTTTCTACTTTAAGCCCATGAAATTGTGCAGGGTTCTGACACAATTTTATCAGCTTTTGGAATCATTTCTCTGTGACAATATAAATTTGCTGCAGTTGTCACATAATACATCACCTACTGCCTAGCTAGAGAAGTCATATAAACATCGTATACAGCTGAAACAGATCAAAAGATATTACATTGCAGAATGCAGGGTCCAACACTTAGGGGCTGATTACGATGGGAGGTTGGACCCTAACCGAAGGCTCGTCAGTTGCGGTCCAACCGCCGTCTGCTGCTGCGGTCCGACCGAAGCATTACAATGGGCGTGCATCGGAAAGGCTGCATAATCCCTTAATGACGGCGGCTTCGCCATCAGTATTATGATGTCGGTTTCCGACAGCCATTCCATGTCGGCCTTTCCGACATGAGGAGGCTGTCGGAAAGTGGCTTTGGGGCACCTAGGAGGGCCCTCTTCCCCCTAGCCCTCCACAATGTGGCCTGCCTCCCTAAATATCGCTGCACTGTGTGGCAGGTACTACATGGGGCCTGCCGCACGGTGCAAGGTTGATTGAAAACATCAATTTTTCAATGGAAGCTTGTGCCCCTACGCTATCCAACACTTTCCCTACTGTTGCACTCTCTGGAATTGGAATAGTAATTTTTACCCCTACGCTATCCAACAATTTCCCTACTGTTGCACTCTCTGGAGTGGGAATAGTAATTTTAACCCCTTCGCCTTTTCCACCCGCAGCACAAGCTTCCATTGAAATATGGATGTTTCCAACTGATCCAAATACTGCGGTTGGAACCGCCGACCTAAGTTCGGGCGGTTCCCAATCCGCAACGGTGTCAGGCAGACGTAAGTCGGCCCATAATCGTAATAATCCCCTTAATCTGCCACTAACCTTGGTCATATTTCAGCTGTTTTTTGCTGCAGTCAGGTATTACCAAGAGTGACAATTTTCCAACATAATTACTTATCTAAAGTATGGTGAGAGACCCACTATTCATAAGGGTTGGGGGAGGTCATCTCCTCTGCCACCTCAGTTGGACGGCCACCCACAATATTTTGAGATTTCCGCTGGCCCTGAGGAGATCTCTGTGGCTTCAGAGAAGCTGACATCACAGTAGCTGCTCTGAACGCACAAAAAGTTTGAGTGTTAAGCATGCTTAGAGGGCTACTTATCAAACGTTTTTGTTTCCCAAAGTGAAAGTTTGTGTTTGAAAAACAAAACAATAAATGACCCTGTCACCCTGAGAGTTTTCTTCTAGGGTTTGTGGGTTATTTTTCTATTTTTTAATTTCAGGACTTTGTAGCCCAAATTGAAAAAAAAAAATTAGTTGGTCCACTCTAAAAGAGCAGATGCGTTGCTGGACCTCCTACACCAACTGCCCCAACTTAGGGGCCGATTCCGATCTCGGCCGGTAGGGCTCCGAATCGGATTTGGCTTTACCGGATCCGATTCGGAGCCCTATTTCCCGACCGAATCGTACGTGCGTCCGGGCGAGCGAGTACGATGCGTGCGCTCGCGAAATCTCCGACCGACTCGTTCGCAGGACCCGACCGCTCCGACCGACTCGCACGGGGACGACTCGCACCGCTCAATGGAGACGTTCCCCGGCCGGGTAAGTACGATGCGCATCGCGACCGCTCCGACCGACTCGCGCAGTCCGGCTCCAAGGAGCTGTCGGAGCCGCACTTTGGGGGTCTGTGTCGGACCCCCCTGGAAGCGTAGGCACGCGAGTCGCACACAGGGGGGACCCATGGGTCCCCCTTACACGTGCATGTACGGCGCGTCCCGCATCGACGCGAACACGCTGTAGGGGGCGCCCTTGTTCGCGTCGTGCCCATTGAGTCAATGGGAGCCCGTGTACGCGTCGTACGACTGGCTCCCATTGACTTCAATGGGAGTCTGACCGAATCGAGTCCGATGGCATACGTGCGCATCGTACTCATTCGGTCGGACTGCCAGAGTCCGATTCGGTCGGAAATCTCTCCGGGTCCGGCTCGGTCGGAGAGATTTCTGGCCGGAATCGGCCCCTTAGTTGAGCCATCAGCGTAGGGTTTCCAACAGTAGAGCCAGCAGGGCATCCCTGCCTGAAACATGATGGTCTGGCTGAGTCTCAATGGAGTGGGTGGACAGTCAGTTTGGCTGACAGGATACTCGTCAAACTATAAATCAGGCTCATAGTATGAACATATTGTACAAATACCGTAAATAACTCCAATTTATGGACTGAGAAGAGGGATTTTGTCTACAGCAGGAAATAAAATAAATAAAAACTTAAATGTAATTTAAACACAATCCAAAGAATGATTCCTTCCTTAGCAAGAAAAATGTAGTCCCACTATACAATCAAATTAATGTTTGTTTACATAGCAAACTCTACTTTCAAAGTTATTTCAAGAGGGCACTGACAAAGGTGACTTCGGGTGCTTAACATGAAACATGCAAATGTTATGACTTCTCAGTAGCATAACATTCCAGGTTCTCCTGACCAGAAATGGAGGTTTAATATCACAAATGCAGTGCTTTTTAATGGGATACTCCTGATTTTGAATGTGTACCAATATGAGGCTCAGGAATTCTTGTTTGAACGTTTTAACAAATCACAACATCATATCCTCATAATGTACCTTGTTCCATAGTACTGCACGAAGGAAGCATATGCAGGTCAATATTACAAACAAGGGACATACAAAACAACCAAAATTGGCACTAGCCACTAGAAAGCAAGCAAGTGTACTCCCAAACACTTACCTGATCCTCACAAAGCCTTGCCTTCCTACACCTCAGCTGCAAATTGCAACACAGCCACACAGAAGATGGAGCCAGTATCCTTGAGGAAAAAGACAACATTCATTAAGGAGGGAGTTTACATTATTGTCCGCTACATGGTTTACTACAAGGAAGAACTCTTCCATCTGCCTCCACATACCCTTAATGTGGAAGCTGTTTACTCACATGAAGCATTGTAGCAAGGGCTTGGGGAATCCTACTTTCAGAGTTATAAAGTAGAATAGGTGTGGGTGTAAAAAAGCAGGAAAATAAGTACAACAGGATAAAAATGCCTGCTGCTACGGCTTATGGCAGATCAGTATAATGTCATTGACTCACCCAACTCCAAATGCCAAATACGTCATCAATATTATCCAAACTTTGGTCTATCTGCAAAGGCCGTGGTCTTCAGGCCAGGCAAGGAACAGGACCAAAAGCATGTCTCAATGCATGTGCATTGGTGCAATGGTGCCACATTATCCAAACAATATGCCCTCCAGTGAGACACACATGGCAATGTGCTACTCAGCCATCTCTGTAGGTATTCTGAAACAGAAGCACCTTGCTGTAGGTGTGCAAATAAATATGTTGATTCACATGCCCAACATAAGAAACTCAATAATTGTGTCTTATCATTTTTCATAACAATTGGGACCACTTCAAGCAAACTCAACGTGAATCATGATCCTGGACATTGTAATATTACTTTCTGGAGTGGCCACACAGACAATATCTGTCACATTCAGGTAGCTGTATGTTTTTCATGGCATCAACCACACTCCTCATACATGTATGGCAAGTTATAGGACATGTCCAAAATGTATATTTATATGATCTCTACGCTTTTCATCACTTCCCTGTCTCCATGCCTGTAATTTGTCAATCACATAGCATATGGAATCCATAAATCACTGCATGGTCTTCCATAAGAGATCCAGTGTTGCAGCCACCTTTGCCGCTTGCCAGCAGATCCTCTGGTGATGGTGTTGCTACTGCTTCCCTGAAAGTTTACTTAGAGACTCACCCTATGACAAAGGCTGGTAGGTGTTCAAGCTCATAAGCGATACACCCCATTCAAATGTAATTACCCTCCCAGTTAGTAAATATTGCACATGCTGCTTATCACAACCCCATCATAATATCTGCTCCTATTCTCATCCATGCATTCATACTGTGACCTTATATGTATGTTTACTATGCCACATTGTTTGGACATGCCAGATCAACCAAACTAACAATGTTTGAGTTTTCATGTTATATATTTAGAGACATTCCACCCATGGCAACACTGTGGCAGTGAAGTTGAAATCCCACCTTAAGAGGAACCTCTAGATGTGGGTGGCAGTAGGACATATTGTTTGAAAGATAGATGTCCTGTGTGGATGTGTCAGACGTACCTCAATGATGAGGCCTAAGGAGACCAAACCTGGCCTGGCTGATTGTGTTCATATCTGGAGGTGACCTGACCTGGCATTTCGGTCTGGACTGGATCTACTGAAACTGGGCTAAGACTGATATGCAAATGGCCACTTTTTGTCAAGAGATATAGTGAACAAAAAACGCATTGATCGAAATGTGTTTCCAAATGATTGCCAGGAGCTGCGATTCATTCAAGCATTCCTTTAATCGCTTTATTTTTTGTTGCAGTAAACATCTGAAGTGCTACGGATATACTCAGACATGGATTCCTGCTCACTGTGCTGTAGGATTCAAGAAACACCTCACTGATGAATCCATCCTGGTCAGGCATTTCTTGTATTGCCATCTGGAGGTGACCTGTCCTGGCAGTTCCAGTCTGACCATTTCTATTGGAGCAGGACCAAGGCTGATATCAATGTACTCATCTAGAGAGGCATAGTGGATGAAAAGTGGTGGACTAGAATGTGCGCGTGTACAGTGCAGCTTTGGTGAGAAGTGGCATCAGTGTTGTGACTGAGGGAATGCACTTTTTATGATGTTCACTGTGCTTTACTCTGTATGTGCAAGCCCTGGGGAAGAGGACTGCTTTTGGACATTTGCTGTGGGCTCTGTTTATCTGAGTATCACTACCAACCTCAGATCAGTTTATACTGAACCTGGACAAGAGTATTTTTGTACATTACTCGTCTAACTTTTATTTTGTTTGCTTTCACTTGCATGTTTCCTATATTATTATCGATTATTTGTGTTGATAATGTTATGCTTTTGTTGACAAATTGGTTGCCTGTTTCTTGGTGTCACCTTTCAATTTTAATTTACTTCTGATTTCTTTGCAGTTTACCTTTGTGTGAAGTCTTTTGAATTTTTTCATAATTGTGTGAAATCTTTGAAGTAGCAGAGTTTGGCCTTTATAGCTAAATATGTGTGTGGTTAAGACTACATTGAAAGCTTTGAAAATAATATTGCTGGAAGAGGTGTGGGTGTCTCTTTTTGAGAATGAGGATTCCTCATTGCGACTTGATATTTTGTGGGTTCATTAGTAGATTTGCATGGCACTTCCTTTTATAATAATTTCTGGGTACAATGCCTGGTTAAATATCACATTTGTACCTTCCGTTTAAATTTGCCAATGTGTAATAGTAAGCAAATTTGCAATTACATATTAATGTGAAAGCAGGGTTCTGGCTTTGTGCATGTTTCTGACTTGTGTTTTGTGAATTTCAAAACTTTTTGATTGGTGTAAGCGCCAGACACCTGCATGCATCATTTTACAGTCGGAAATGGCCTTGTGAATGAGGCTCTCTTCAGCAGAATTCCAAATATTGTGCATTTTTGTTTCAAGTCAAATAGCTACAAATGTAAATGGCCTTCTAGTGAGGCACAAATATAATAAAAAATGAATGCAACATTCTGTTTTGCATGGCTATTTCTTAATGGAAGGAGCTGCTGGCAGAGGCCCTACTGTAGTGAGAACACAGGATAGACTGGGAGAGGTCGCAAAATTAGGGAAATGTTTTATAAGTCTACTTACGACAGAGAGCTATATGGTATATGCTTTACACAGTTGATTTTACCGTTTTAGTTATAAAGGACATTGGTAATACAATAGGGTTCTTTGCATCCATGAAAAAAAATGTTAATTTTTGAATACCGTTTTGAATCGGATTGTTAGTTAGAACTTTCTTTTTTAAGTAGCATCTTTGTTTATTTAGAACTGTTGAACCTCATTTGCATAAATGTCAAAACAACTAGGTAATATTGCAACCAAATATACTATTATATAATTTGTCTTTACATGTACAATAATTTATCTTTTATTGCTGGGAAATTTAGTCAGCACTGACAGGTAATATGCCTCTCGATTGTTGAATTATTACAATGTATCTGTCTATATGCTGTAAAGCACTTACGTTTACATTTTCCTTAATATAAGACAGGAAAGCTGCTTTTAGCATTTCTCTTTTGTGGCATTCATGTGGGATCACTCACCTATACATTCCCTGGTAGCATGATCAAGCAACATACAAAGAACATCCAATTAGCCACAAAAACATCATCTGATTTTGTTAACACGTTTCCCGAGGGAATGTACGATTTGGTCTGAATGCAAGTTTTTAGATATGGACTATGACTATACAACAAGTGAAAGCTCAAATTTAAATTATAGGGCTTGTCAGCCATAACTAAGCAGTGGCGGCTCCTCTGCTAAGGCGGAGGAGCATTGCCTCACAGCTCAAAAGGAATAATAAAATTATAATAACGTATCTCTATTATCGTTTTATTTTTTCTATTGCAGTCAGTGGCGAGGTGGGGCTGGCAAGAGCAGGGGGAGGAATGTTTTTCACTCACTAAGTGCACATGACTGTTTGGCCTGCCCTCTCAGGCTGGCCAAACAGACATGCACTCTTTGTATCTTCCCCACCAGGCTGCACTACACAGCCTGATGAGGAACATGCAACGCCTCCCAGTCCCTGTCTGAGCACCGAATCACAGTGCTCAGACCAATCACAACGCTGCATTGCAGCGTTGTGATTGGCTCAGGGGAGCCTGGGAACCCGGGTGCTTCCTGCTAGCAGGAGGAACCCCCCGCCCCTCTACCCCCTTCCAGTAGCAGTTGCTAGTGCATTAAGGTCGGATTGCAAACTGCTTACTTGAGAACATAAATTAGTACTCCAGTAGTACTATTTACTTACTACAAAGTGCAATTCACAAACCAGTGGGTGCAGATCGCAGCCTCTGCCTCTCCTATGTTTTCTGTTTTTGTAGTAAATGTCACATAGAACACAATGAAGGCAGGGAATTAAATTGACACCACAATGGAAGTCATGTTAACTTATCAATCAATCTATCAATCTATCTATCTATCTACCTATCTATCTATCTATCTATCTTTAGAGTTGAAAGTACGTATAATAATTTTTTTTTAAACTTAATACACATAATTAAACATTTTAATTAAACTTTTAAACTAGCTTTTAAAAATAAAAACATGTTTAAAATAAATAAAACATAAGCTTTAACTACAGTTACTACAAATTTCACCAAACCAAAAAAGTTAGTGAGGGTGGGTGTAAGAACCCAAGTTATTTATTGAGGAGGGGTGAAAATCCTACTCAAGCAAAAACCACAATCCTTGTCAGAGGGAACCACAAAAGTCACAAAATTAACCTGTGCTTGACCCTATGGTAGCCTGGCACAAGAGCAGTGAGGCTTAACTTAGAGGCACTGTATTATATATTTATGCAGCATACAAACATTAACAAAGTGAAAACACAACACGCAAAAAATCCCACACCAATTTTGAAACATAGAGTCAAATATAATAAATTAAATGACACAAAAGGAATTGCATGCAATCAGTAGAACCAAAGTGATGAATTTATTAAATTGTTAATGAAAACAAGTGCCTGAAAGATTAATTCACCAATTGTGGGTATCTGGTCGTGCAAGACCAGGGCAAAGTCAAAACTTAAAGGCGACAACAATGGAGCGTTGCTGGAATTGGGTCGCGTCAATTCAGTACGGCTGGATTTTTACTGTTGAATTTCCCGGTTTTGGACTTTTTACAGTGGGTTAGTCTCACTGCTTGTGTCTCACCCACGGTAATCACATGGCAAAAAGACTGTGCGTCGCAAGTGGATACTGCAGATCTATCAGAATATGGATACTTCTCATTTTGCAGAAGCCTTGAGAGTATTAAAAACAGATACTGTCCTGTTATTTTTGCAGTTAGCCGCTTCCTGTTCAGTGTTTGGAAAAAGCTATCTAAATAACTGATTCTGTAGTGATAGGTGAAAGAGCCCTAACTTTGTAGGATAGTTAACCTTAAGTTTGAGCAGGGAGTTTTACAATCGGAACCTGTTCCTGAGTTTTAGTAACGTGTATTTTCATCAATTTTTCCTTACTTGGGTTTGTGACAGCTTTATTACATTTTAGCTAGCAGCCCTTAGCATGCCAGATACTCTAGTTTTTGGCTTTTACCTTAAATTGATATTTTTAAGTGTGCATTTGACTATTAATGTTGCTGTTTTTTTTAATTATCTGTTCTCCTCTGGATACTGCACTACAAATCATTTTATCTGTCTGTATTTCGATATCAAATATTTTTATAATGTATTTTGATTGCTTTTAATGTTTTTATCTTTTTACTTTTATGGTTCTGGTTAACCAAATAAAGTATCTTGAAAGAAAGAAAGACTACACATGCGTACCGCCAGTATGCACCTTTTAAGATGATGCCACAGCAAGTGTAAGGGGCACTGGGCTGGTTACACATGAACACCTATGTGTACAGATGTGATTGAGAAGTATAGGACTGCGGTACATGGTCTTAAGGATCATGATGAAATCTGGGCGCTAATTTAAAATAGTGTGGCATATGTAAATTGATGCGCAATACCGTTCTCTTCCACTCCTGGCAGCTCAATCTTGGCAGGAATAAAACATGCATTTTGGTGCATTTATTGGGTTGAGGATTGTATGACTGTGTGATTATGCGTGTAAAGTTTATAATGAATTTGTGATTGGCCACTTTACAAAAGCTGTACGCTGGAGGAAGATATCAATATCATGAAATATTGATGTTAATCTAATAGTTATATACACTGTTGAATTGTGCATGCTAAGTCTATAATGAATTGGGTATTGGTCATTTCATGCAAGTTGGCAGCTGGAAGAAGATATCAACATCATGTAATAGTGATATACAAGATGCTTCCCGGTGCCTCGGTTTTGCATAGCTATGGCATGTTAGGTTTTGTTTTAACTGTGCATTTTTGCTCGGGATGTGCTGAGAAAATCGGGTGATGGTGGCACTCTTCAACTCCCTTTTATTCACTTACTTTTTGTTATTTTCACAATCATCACTTTTATTTTTATTTTTAAGCTTTAATGAAGTAGCGATAAGAGAATTTTGATCTAATTAGGAGGACCTTGAGCGGCAGCTCATTCTAGATAATTGAGTATTTTTTCCATTGCGCTCACGTAGATATCACATGACCGGAGAGCGTCATAGTCAGGCAAACTTTAAATGCAGGCGTAGCGCAGGTGTTTTCCCGAAGTAGAGGAGGAGTATGCTAGTGCCCGTAAACTAACAAGATTGGGGTAAGTGAGGGAACTCTGTGCAAGGGACTCGGAGTGTCCCAGAGGTTTAGTCCATACTTGTAGACTTATGCATGTACGTGTTTGTATTTCCACAGCGTGATTTGAGGACTGTGCTGGAACACTTGTGCGCAAGCCTTAAGCTTTTAATTGAAGATCAAGTGCACCATGATAAGTTGAAAGGTATGCGGGATAGAGCAATTATCCCTCTGCATCCAGTTAGTCTTAGAAGGCGATTTAGTTGGTAATGATGGTGTTTTGTTCTGTCTCCCTTTCAGTGTGCCAGTTCAAGCGATATTGAGTACTGTTTCTCTTGTGCCATACGGTTAATTCGCTGACCGTGACACAGATGCATATTAGCATTTGGGGGAGGTCACACAAGTGAGTTAAATGAACCCCCTCTGTTTTTAGCTCAAGATGCTTGCGGTTTGCATGTTGCTCGAGGGCTGATGTTATCACACTCACCAGGGTGGGTGATGGTTTTCTCTCAATTCTTTTAATCCTTGCATCACTGGAGCATGATGATGGCATGTACATGTGGTGTGTATTTGAATAGGGATTCATCCTTGATTACTAGTTTGACTGCCATGTTATTGGAATTGTGATGTACTCAGGACTTGTTAGAATACCCTTGTCCGGATGAGGCCCGAATGAAAGGGCTGAATGACGTCGACAGTTGAAGAAAGGAGGAATCCACGAAATTGCAAATACTATGTTGAAAATGGATGTGCACACTATTAAAAGGTTGTAGAGATGTAATTGGTACCTCAAGTGTGTAGAGGATTACCTCACAGTGGATTGCAGCTAATTAGAAAGCGAACACTATTGTAAAATCGGGGGGTAGGAAACAATTGTTGTTTGTTTGTGATTATTTTACGTATTTTTTTTATGTACTCTTTGTGTATTGTCTTTTGATGTTGATTTAATGGAGAACAATTAAAAGAAATGAATAATTGTTCCAACCAGGAATAAATTATGGTATGTGGCTTTTTGAGACGTAGATATATAAGATGGGATTATGCACCAAGAAATAGGAGTAATTTGTCGTACCCTATGTCTACTTTGAATGTATCCATCCCTCCACATCACTTATTGTATGATGTGATATTTGCTTGCCCAGAAGGTGAAGGGGTATTTGGGCAAACCCTGTTGATTGTGGACTGTTCCCATGAGGCACAGGGTCAAGACTGATTTGCATATAGCTGTGTCTGAACTGGGGTGGCGAAGTGAGCTAAAGAACAAAGATGGATTCAACCCAGATCTGTGACTGGGAGAGAGTGTCTGAAAAGTTTCAGCGCTCCGTCCATCATCTCCTGTGTTTGCTTTGGGCCTATTACTTGTGCAGGCCACACAAATAGTAGTGCAATTTTCTACAAGTGCTGTTTGGCTACACAAATTTGATTGGACCCAGTATTGGGTTTAGAAGAAATTTCAAAGAGCGGTTCCTGAGAAAGTAAAGTTCAGTTGGGCAAAGAAGCTGGCGGTGCCCGAGGAGGATGCATCGTCATCAGGGACCCAGTGGACTGAGTTGCAGTGAATATTTACACCTTCAAACTTTGTCAGTTTTTTGGAAGTAGAAAATCTCCAGTGGGACGAAGTTGCAGTCTGTGGTCAACGAGGGCTCCATGAGTCTGGATACAGTTGCTCAGAAGTCCAGCAAAACAGGATTTGCTGCTGGTCTAGAGGAATGTAGGGGAGCCCCCTGGAAGGCACGACAACTGCCAATGCACCTTGGGCGGATCGGCTGGCAGGTAGGTTTTGGTCTGCTGTCAGTTCTCATGCCACTTTTTGGTCAGAAATATTCTAAGTCCCGAAATTTTGGGGCAGTCAGGATCATCCATTCAACACCACAACCAATGGTCTATGACCAGGGTCGGACTGGCCGTAGCGGGCACCGGGCATTTCCCCGGTGGGCCGCCAGGGTGGGGGCCGGTTTTAGGCCCCTGGGGGCCGTTTTTGTTACAGGGCCGTTTTCGGTACCTGTAACAAAATCAGACGAAACCGGCCTTGGCAAAGAGCTCGGCTGCACCCCCAACCTCCCGGGGGGGCCGGCGAGCACTTTGCCAGGGCCGGTTTTGGTTCCCAGTCCGGCCCTGCCTATGACTAGATTAGCAAGATTTAGGGGGTCAAGACACTCTCCAGCAGAAGCCAGGTGCAGAGTTCAATGTCTTTGAAGCTTGTTACCTCTAGCTCACACAAGCGGCCAGCCAACTAGCCCTTGAGTCACTCTGGTAGTCCTGGGTTCAAGCAGCAAGGCAGGCCTCAAACAGAAGTGCAGACCTCTGAGGAACAAGACAAGCCTCAAGCAGCAGAGTAGGCTTCTAGAAGCATCAGAACAGTCCTCTGTGGTACAAGGCAGGCATCAAGCAGCAGGGCAGTCCTCTGAGGGTCCAACGCAGTCTTACTGAAGTTGTCCACTGGTCCAGGAGTGTACTTAAATGTTGGCCTGAGGGTCCAATATTTATACCTGGTGCCAGCCTTTGAAGTGGAGGAAACTTTTAGGCTACCTCCACATCTGGTTCTGGAAAGTTCATCCTTCCCCTGCCAAAATTCCAAGAAATCTAGGGTGACAAATGACTGCCATTTTACTGTGTTTGCTGGAGGCAGCCCCTATTGAAGTGCAAGTGGGGAAGGGGACAGCTCCACCCCCACTCATCCTTTCAGAATGGCCCATCCTGCCTACAACTAATCCCTATTGTCTCACTGTCTGTGAGGAATACAAAAAGGCTAACAGCAGGATAATGTGACCCAGGATGCTGGCAGGCAGCACTAGATGGTTAGGCAAGAGAAAGCCAACTTTCTAAAAGTGGCATTTTCAGAATTGTGACCTAAAATCTGACTTTATCATTAAAGAGGATTTAAAATTACAAATCCTTTGAGACCAATTATGATCCATCAAAATGTTCCAAATCAAAAGTTAGCACTTATTAAATGTAATAAGGTAACCCAATGTTATCCAATCCCAGAAGTAGGACTTACAGTCCTGAAAAACGAATTTGGGAGTTTTTCACTACCAGGACATGTAAAACTTAAAAGTATATATCCTGCTTTTTAAGTACAGTGCACCTTGCCCTATGAGCTGTTTAGGGCCTACCCTGTGTGTGACTTATATGTATTAAAAATGGAGGTTTACGCCTGGCTGCAGGTTTAGTTTGGCAGGTCAAATGGGCAGTTTAAAATTGCACACAGGCTGCAGTGGCTGGTCGGAGGCATGTTTTAAAATGTTACTTAAGTTGATGGCACAACAAGTGCTGCAAGCCCTCTGTTAGCATTTACTTTACAGGCCCTGGATATACGCAGTACTATTTTACTAGTGACTTATAAGTAAATTAAATGTGCCAATTACGTGTAAGACAATTTTACTATGTTTAAAGGAGACAGCACAAGCATTTCAGCACTGATTAACAGTGGTAAAGTGAGCAGAATCCAAAACCCCCTAAAAAAGGGTTAAAAAAACAGGAGGTAAAAAGTTTGGAGATGACCATGCAGAGAGGGCCAAATCCAAAAGGGATGTACGGAATAAATTTGAATGTATTTAATTATTTTTCTAAGAAAGCTTATTGTTCGCCGGAGTGCCTCCAGGATAGTTTGGCGATACCATTAAGAGAAGCTGGCGTTAAAGTGTGGGGAGATCTAATTAATGAGGATACATTTGTCTCATGGGAAGACCTAAGTAAGAGAGCAGGGACGGCCTCTCAAGATTTAAGTATATCCAGCTAAAAAGCTGGGCACAATCCCAGCTAAGTCAGAAAAAACATTTTGGCAGGGGCAGTAGCCTGGAACAACAGCTAGTCGAAGGGCCGGCAGGAAAGAGGGAGGTTTCATTGTGGTATTGGGCTATTGAAGAGGCAGTGGATGGAGAATTTAAGCTTGCAGACGAGCTATGGGGTGAACAGATCCCGAATACACTGTGCGAGTCTCTATGGCAAGACTCGTTTAGAACTCTCTTCAGACTAGTTAAACCTGTTTGGTTGAAGCGGAATCACTTGTTCACCGCCCATAGGGCATACCTATCTCCTCTTAGATTATCTAAATTTTTGAAAGGATCCCAAGTTGTATGTAATAAATGTGGGTTGGCTGAAGCATCGGATATACATATGTTTATGGACTGCCCTTTCATTGCTTCTTTCTGGGAAGAGGTGCGGAAGACACTCGAGAGTATTTTAAGAGCATCAATTCATATAAACCTGTCCTTGATAATCTTCGGTCTTAATAGTTACATCGTAGGCCCTGCCAGATTTTTGCTATTTTACTCAATACTAATGGCCAGGAGACAAATCTGTAAACACTGGGTAGATCCAGCTCCCCCAATCATTCAGACTGGCTGACCTCATTATATGAAGTCTCCAAGATGGACATGTCTAGAACTTGCAGTAAAAAAAAAACTTGCATATTGGGACCTGCTTATTCAGTGGAGGTAATTTGTTGTTTTTTTGGGTTTTTTTCTTCTCTTTTTTTCTTTTTTTTTTTTTTGGGTCCTATGATTAAGCCTTTTTGGATACTCCCTGGACTATTGCATGCCTTCCCAGGCTATCGACAATGTCCATCAGGCTCTTAAGGACCTAGTTGGAGTAAATCCGACCTCCCCCCCGGGTATCTGTGGGGCAATAACCTTTCGGCCTAAAATTGTACCTTTATAGGCTGAGGCACAGAGAGACCCTATATGAAAAGCCAAGGATATCCCAGGGTATCAAAGTAAGGTTACAAAAAGGCGGCTGGTTTAAGGCGGTTGAAGGCGAATGAGGACAAAAAAAAAGAAAGCTTATTGTTACATTATTTAAAAAAAATTCAAAATAGGTTATTTATGTATGTTCTAATTAAATAATAAATATATACTATTCTTATATACCTTTACACATTAATGTATATATAATTTATATTTATTTACATTTTTAACATTTCATGCAGGATATTATTTTAAGTGTCTAGCTTCATTGTTTTCTGTTAGAGGGTATTGAAGTGTCAGTGGTTGGCCATGTGTGGTGCTGGACTTACAATTGTATTTTTTTCTTCAGTATTACCTTATATTCAGAGTTTTTAAATATCAAAAATTAGTAAACCTACTCAACAATGTAAATTTACTAAATATCATAAGTTACCTCTGTTAATCACCCCTAAGGATCTATTGTTTTTTAGGCTAACGGTTCTACACTGCACAAACTATTAGGTCATATATGGTTTATCCAGGTGCAGTAAGACCACAAAATATAATTAACATCATTTTATCTGACTGAGTGATAATTAAATGGCCTTGATTAACCAGTGATCTTATAATATCTGAATTATCTGAAATAGATGGCAACAGTCAACATGATTGAAGAAGATTAAAGATTTGCTATTGAACACAGTTATTGTGTGGAACAGTTATGCGCTTTATAAAACAAACATTTTTTTTGCTCAATTTCTTTTCATTGTCCCAGGTATTACATACGATCCGGTTGGGATAACTGAATAGCAAAATACATATCTGCGCCTGAAACGAAATAGCAGTGAAGCAATATACAGTCATGATACATTGCCTGAGGGCACAGTATGGCATAGCGCATAAATGAGAGAGCTATTTTAACAAAAACCTAAGAAACGAAAAAAACACATAGCAATTACATGTCAGGGTGCCGGAGGAGGGGCACACCCAGTGGTGGCATCATCGCGCAGTGGAAAAGATTGTAGTGTTCCCGTTAACTTAATAGTGTTTGTTATGTTAGGGCAAGGTACTAAGAGTAGTGCCACTTAAAGAGCTGGAGCGTTCTAAACTTCGTGGGGTTGATGCAGGGAAATTCGATATGGGTAAGGTAGGGGATAAAGGGCCTCCAAACATGTTGGAAGTTTGTCTTTGTCTTAGTTAAATTGTGGGACAGCTGTTCCATTGCTAGGATGTGCCACATGTGGGTAAACCATTGCACCATTGAGGGAGGGATTCTCTGTTTCCACGCGAGCGCTATGAGTTTGCGCTGCTAGAAGCAAGTAACTAATAAACTTCTAATCTGCATAGGCCATTGCGGCTAAGACCGGAGGTCAAATACCCAGGATAGCGGGTAGCCCACAATGTCCTAAATATGGCCCAGTGTCTCTCTCAAGTCCGTGATAATTACTCTGCAAGACCACCAAATATGGCAAACATCTCCCACAGCTTCTTGACAATGCCAGCACAAAGGGAGGTACCCAGATAGATGGTGGAGAGATGGTTCGGTATGTAGTACTATTGGAAAATTAATTTATTTGCTGTTTCTTGGAGAGAGAGACTGTGGTAGGTTTTAAGTATGTCCCGCCACAGTGTCTCTCATTGTTTGGGCGTTATGTCTTCCTGAGTGGTGTTGTGCCAATCGGACTGGTAAGTATGGGTGCGCACCATTGTGGAGTGTTGAAGCATATGGCAGGTGTTAGATATTAACCCTCGTGAGCCATACTAGGCCCCTTACAAGCTTATCAAAGGGGGTGTGAGGTCAGTTGGCCTCAATGTAGACTGGGGGGTGCAGCGCCCTGTGCCACAGTTGGCAATATTGAAGCCGTGTTGTATCTTTGAGTTGATAGTCCGCCTTACATTGATCAAAAGACATCATGGTATCTCCTGTAAAGAGGTCTCAGAGTGTCCAACAGTCGGAAGGAAAGGGATGAGAGCGCCGGGGGAAAGTCTGGGTTATGGGCGATAGGCATGTTTGGAGAAGGGAAGGTAGTGAGTCTTTTCTTGAGCGCCATATTGTCCCAGATGTTAAGGACCATCTTAGTAGGGGTGGCAATGTACTCACTCGACAGCCTGGCATGTTTGGGCAGCCAAGCCAGGTCCCACAAGGGTCGACATACCACAGCTCGGTCCATGTGGAACTAATGCTTCTCGCTCTCCCAGACCACCCATTCGGAGATATAATGCAGATGGGCCGCCCAGTAATACTCGAGAAGATTGGGGCACGCTAAGATGCCCATGTCTCATGGGAGCATCAACAGTGCATTAGTTACACGGGCTGCTTTCCGTTCCATTTTAAAGCTCGGATATCACGTTGTAGGCTCTGAATGTCATTCTGCAGTATTGACATAGGCAGGGTCTGAAAGAGACATTTTACAAACAAGGCTAAATAAACAACAATGGTGCATTTTTAAAATGCAAGCTAACAAAAATCTCACTTCCAATAAAAAGAAATGGAAATGTATGCTCAGCTGCAATATTTCTCTTTATAATTGCATTAAGAGTGAAGTACCTTATGTGGCTAATAGAGGTTCCTTTACAACTCCACAGGGACACATAGTAACATCTGAGGTACTGCACCCTTTCCTTGCTTCATCATGGTGAAGGGCAGGGAGGACAACATGGGGGATGGCTGCAGTGATGAGGGCAGCACAACATGTTGGATTGAAAAACAGCTGTGCGTGAATATTATTGTTGGGTCACTGTAAGGGGTGATGGGGAGGGAGAGTCACGTAGGGGCTGCATGAGGGAATTGTGGGAGAGAAGTTAACAGGGGAGGCTGATGGCACGATTGGCATATTAAGTCACTGAAAATAACATGCAGTGACGAGTGGGAGGTGGGGGAGTGGCACCGGGAAATTCCTCAATAGAAAGATTTATAGGCTTGTTTTCAAGCTGTGTCCAGCACTCAAGCAGCTTTGTTATTCATTCCAATGAAAGACCAAAACATGAAGCGTGGCATCCATGAAGCGGGCGCTGTGATGATACAGGATACGAGGCACATAATAAAAAAAGTGATTGCGGCACCGTTAATAAATAAATAAAGGTGCCATGCTGTGTGGGGAGATGGGAGGGATCTGTTTTGAAAGCCAACAAAAAAATTCCAAGCACACGAGCCCAAAGGGATTGCAGCGACATTACTAAATAAATAAAGGTGCACTGCCATGCTGTGTTGAGACATGGGAGGGGTCTGAAGAAACAACATTCTAAGCGCATGACTCCAGGCAATGTAACTAAGAAAGGAAAGGCAGTCATCAGCTGAGCGCGAGCGCTGCTTGAGGACAGCTGAGCGCTAGTGCTGCTTGAGGACAGCTAAGAAAACAGTGCTTACAGGTGTAAAAATAACATGCAGGGTAAGAGCCCATGTAACAGGGGCAGTCCGAATGGGAGGTTACAACATTTTGAAAAAGGAGGGACTAGTAAGCTAGTTCACCAATGAAAAGCCGACAGTAAGGACAAGGACAGTAAGAGGAGCAAATAGAAAGATGGGAGGGACTTCAAGCCCACAGGTTTCTCTATGTGTTTAGAATACGTAAATTATGGTGTTTACATATGTAAACCTACTAACATAAGCTATTTATCTAGTGGACAGTGACTAAACTATGAAATATCACTCAACGTAAATGCACCAAAAAAGAATTTACAAATTAGGTATATCTGGTGTAATATGGGAGTTCAATTCACTATAAAAACAGTGTAAAGTATCAATCTTTGGTGGAAGACAAATGAAAGGTGAATAAACTGATCATAGGGAAATATGTTTTAAATTCATCAAATTATGAGTCGGGAGGAATGGAATTACTGCTGTGTTTGATCATAACTGGCCTGGTGTTGGGTGTGTAGGGGCACTGGAAGCAATTTTACCAGCCAGCACTTCTGGACATTAAAGTAGCTTCGAGTGTAACAGCAGTCAGACCTTTTCCCCAGGTCCATGACAAAGATTTTCTTCTGCAAGGGGGAGGGTGGGGTATTGAATGCTCCATTATTGCCAAAACGATTTTTCCCTTCACCTCCAATAGCCTACCAGCCTGCTTCTTTCACTCCTGCCCAGCAGGGAAACTACTGCTCCTATTTAATACCTGCTCAGATCAGGTGGCAAATAGGAGAATTAAGCCCCTCCAAATATGAAATACTGTGCTGATTCCTCATGATAATTCCCAGTCCGGCTCACTTCAATGTGGAGATATCTGCCATTAACAGTATTTCTAGCTGCTAGGAATCTCCGCATAGAATTCCCTCTAACGTATATTCAAAACCAATGGTGTGTTTGCTCCACAGTATTTTTTGAGTAATACTTTCCTGGTAATCACCATACATGGTTATATTAAGTGCAGATTTAAATTTTAAAATTGCAAGAAACCACATATATACCATAACCCCCAGAGTGCAGATTCTGGGACTGAGAATTTGAATCATTACAGCAGGTAGTTGATATTTTCACAAGGATTCTAAAACAAAGATAGTATCGGCTGTGTCAAAGTTTAAGAATCTTAAATTCATTTAGAGAAATATGGCTTTTATGGACTAAGTAATAGTGCTGCGGTGTGATTCATGGGCTCAGTCGGCATGCTGTTGAGTGTTGAGTGTGGATACTGCGAAAATGTGACAATGAATGGAATGTTAGAGTTTATGTGCTGCATGAAGCCTTAGAGTTGATTACCGTATGAGGGAGAATGGAGGCCTAACAGAACCTACCCACTGTGACTGAAACCTAAGGGCCTAACATGCAATTTACCTTCTACCTAAATTGCTTCTGACTCTTGTATGAAGACCCTTTGTGGTATGCAGCTCAATTGCATGTTGGGAAAGTCAGTTATATGGAATATAGAACTTAGAATGTGGAAGAGGCTCAAGGTGATCTGGCAGTTGCTGACAATGTTTTGATGGATGAGGTGCTTTTATTAAACCTGCCTCTGAACCTTATTTTGGTGTGCTGCTTCCTCATTTTGTGAACATCTTTTACTGCCGACGAGCGAGGGATGTTTTGAACATAAGCACCTCAACATCAACAATGAATGGTGAATAAGATGTTCGGCTGTTGGCACGGCGAGTGGACATCATTGGAGCAACAACAACCGCTGTTGCACATGTGAACAAATTGGGGTTGAGTGTCGTCTTTGAAATAAGCGGCAAGAAAGAAAAGTTAAAGAAACACACTTACCTTAGCTGCTGGGTGTTGAGCGCGAGTCTGCAGTTTATATTGTACATGGAGATTACACGGAATACTGTGGTGCGAGAGTCTTCACCTCTGACGGAGGCAACGCGGAAGTCAGTGCACAGCCAGGAGTCCAATTCGGAACGTGCGCACTTCTTTCGGCATTCTAATTTAAAAAAAAACACGTAATCACGGGAATGCGCACACCAAAGAGAGCCTCGTCAAAGTTCAGTGTTTTCTGGTGCAGCTTTAATGAACATTTCGCAAGGGACAACTTCTGAGTCGTTTATATCCATTTGAGAATTTGGCAACATCAAGTGTTCAGCGGTGATAGGTACACCTGTGTCTGCATCGGTGACAGGTACACCTATCACAAAGTCAGTTTCTCTTGGGATTAAAAAGGTTGAATGATCAGTTTTGTTTTAAAAAAAAAAAGGAAAAGATAATTTAGTTTACATTTAAAAGGTCAATATATGGTTTTTTTCTTCTTTTTCTCTTTTTCTTTTCTCTTTGTCCTTTTCTTCTTCTTCAGTTTCTAGTCTTATTCAGTTTTGTGGCTATAGTTCTCCTTATTTAGGTGCATCATGCAAAATGTGCCAGGACCTTAGTTCTTTCTGAGCCGTCCAGGTGAACATGTTATTAAGTGGAGCAAATGGAAAAGAATATTTGGGCATTATGCAGGTGTATGTGGTACTAATTTAAGTGCAGAAAGGAAACATTTGTTGCTACTACACTGTCGTGGTGGTGAAGGACAGGAAGTGCTAGAAAATCTTCCAGATTTAACTACAGAAGAACAAGGGGGCTAAATGAGTATGAAATTAGTATTGCACAACTGGATCGACATTATTTGCCCAGGGTGAGTATTAAAATGGAAAGATATCATTTCGGGTTAACCCCTTCCATGCTCATGACGAGGCTGGACTCGTCATGGCACACAGTGCTCGTGTGCTCATGACGAGTCCAGCTCGTCATGGAACCCAGTCAAGAAATCCCTCTGGTGCGGGCACCAGAGGGATTCCCTTTCATCCCCTAAAGCCTCGGGAGCTGGGGAAGAGCTTCCCCAGCTCCCGAGGCCTGGTTTCCCTGAAATGACGATCGGCGCACACGTCGCGCTGATCTCATTTCAGTGAAACTGAAACTGAAACGAGCCAAGAGGCTCATTTCAGTTTCAGTTTCTACGTGCTCAGGGGGCTATCTCAGCCCCCTGAGCACGTAGAAACTCAGGAGAGGTATCGTTGGAAAGGGAGAATCTCCCTTTCCAATGGTACCCTCACTAGTGGATCCCTGCTTGGGGATCGCCCCAGGAGGGCGATCCCCAAGCGAGATCCACCCACTAGGCACCAGGGAGGGGAGCGGCCCCTTGGGCAAGGGCCTTTGCTCCCCCATACCATTTTTGGCATAATTAGTCTTTCTGCCCCCTGGGGGGTAGATGGGGGCAGTGGCCCCAATCTGCCCCCAGGGAGTAGAAAGCCCACTAGACACCAGGGATTTCTATTTAAATTATATTTAGGGGTGGGGGCTGCCCAAAACGGGCATGCCGATGCCCCCATCCCCCGGCCACAAAATTAGTCTTTCTGCCCCCTGGGGGCAGATGGGGCAATAGCCCCCAATCTGCCCCCGGAGGGCAGAAAGCCCACTAGATACCAGGGATTTTTAAAAATTATAGTTAGGGGTGGGGGCTGCCCAATATGGGCATGCCAATGCCCCCACCCCCACCGCCGCAAAGGTACAGTCTTTCTGCCCCTCCTGGGGGGCAGATGGGGGCAGTAGCCCCCAATCTGCCCCCGAGGGCAGAAAGCCCACTAGATACCAGGGATTTGTTATAAATTATAATTTGGGGTGGGGGCT
>CAWUFW010022107.1:0-103494 GCA_963921515.1 Calotriton arnoldi | reverse complement strand
TTGCATGTAGCTCGGTCTGAACTGAGGTGGCGAAGTGAGGTAAAGAATGATGATAGATTCAACCCAGATCTGTGACTGGGGGTGAGTGTCTTAAAAGTTTCAGCGCTCCGTCCATGAACCCTATGTGTTTGCTTTGTTTGCACTAAGTTGGCAGGGTATGCCCAGACGTGGGTCCCTTGCTCACTTTGCCACAGGATTCAAGCTAGCCTGGCTGATGAAGGGTGTTACCCAGAAACCGGTCCCAGGATGCTTCTCTACGGTCCAGGGAAGAATTGGCTTGGCAGTTCGGGGTGGACTGTTCCCATGAGGCACAGGGTCAAGAGTGATTTGTATATAGCTGGGTCTGAACTAGGGTGGTGAGGAGAGCTAAAGAATGATGATGGATTCAATCCCGAACTGTGACGGAGGGTGAGTTTCTGTAAAGTTTCAGTCCTCTGTCCATCATCTCCTTGTGTTTGCTTTGTTTGGCCTAAGTTGGCAGGGTATGCCCAGACGTGGGTCCCTTGCTCACTTTGCCACTGGATTCAAGCTAGCCTGGCTGATGAAGGGTGTTACCTAGAAACCGGTCCCAGGATGCTTGTTTAAGGTTCAGGGAAGACCTGGCTTGGCAGTTCGGGCTGGACTGTTCCCATGAGGCAAAGGGGAAAGAATGATTTGCATGTAGCTGGGTCGTAACTGAGGTGGTGAAGTGAGCTAAAGAATGATGATGTATTCAACCCAGATCTGTGACTGGGGGTGAGTGTCTGAAAAGTTTCAGCGCTCTGTCCATCATCCCTTTGTGTTTGCTTTGTTTGCCCTAAGTTGGCAGGGTATGCCCAGACGTGGGTACTTGCTCACTTTGCCACTGGATTCAAGCTAGCCTGGCTGATAAAGGGTGTTACCCAGAACCAGTCCCAGGATGCTTGTTTCCGGTTCAGGGAAGACCTGGCTTGGCAGTTCGGGATGGACAGTTCCCATGAGGCACAGGGTCAACACTGATTTGCATGTAGCTGGGTCTGAACTGAGGTGGCGAAGTGAGCTAAAGAATGATGATGGATTCAACCCAGATCTTTGACTGGGGGTGAGTGTCTGAAAAGTTTCAGCACTCCGTCCATCATCCCTTTGAGTTTGCTTTGTTTGCCCTAAGTTGCCAGGGTATGCCCAGACGTGGGTCCCTTGCTCACTTTGACACTGGATTCAAGCTAGCCTGGCTGATGAAGGGTGTTACCCAGAAACCGTTCCCAAGATGCTTTTTTCCGGTTCAGGGAAGACCTCGCTTGGCAGTTCGGGCAGGACTGTTCCCATGAGGCACAGGGTCAAGAATGATTTGCATGTAGCTGGGTCTGAACTGAGGTGGCGAAGTGAGCTAAAGAATGATGATGGCTTCATCCCAGATCTGTGACTGGGGGTGAGTGTCTGAAAGGTTTCAGCGCTCAGTCCATCATCCCATTGTGTTTGCTTTGTTTGCCCTAAGTTGTCAGGGTATGCCAAGACGTGGGTCCCTTGCTCACTTTGCTACTGGATTCAAACTAGCCTGGCTGATTATGGGTGTTACCCAGAAACCGTTCCCAAGATGTTTTTTTCCGGTTCAGGGAAGACCTGGCTTGGCAGTTCGGGCTGGACTTTTCCCAGGAGGCACAGGGTCAAGACTGATTTGCATGTAGCTGGGTCTGAACTGAGGTGGCGAAGTGAGCTATAGAATGATGATGGATTCAACCCAGATCTGTGACTGGGGGTGAGTGTCTGAAAAGTTTCAGCGCTCCGTCCATCAACCCTATGTGTTTGCTTTGTTTGCCCTAAGTTGGCAGTGTATGCCCAGACGTGGGTCCCTTGATCACTTTGCCACAGGATTCAAGCTAGCCTGGCTGATGAAGGGTGTTTCCCAGAAACCGGTCCCAGGATGCTTCTTTACGGTCCAAGGAAGAATTGGCTTGGCAGTTAGGGGTGGACTGTTCCCATGAGGCTCAGGGTCAAGATTGATTTGTATATAGTTGGGTCTGAACTAGGGTGGTGAGGAGAGCTAAAGAATGATGATGGATTAAATCCCAAACTGTGACTGAGGGTGAGTTTCTGTAAATTTTCAGTGCTCTGTTCATCATCTCCTTGTGTTGGCTTTGTTTGGCCTAAGTTGGCAGGGTATGCCCAGACGTGGGTCCCTTGCTCACTTTGCCACTGGATTCAAGCTAGCCTGGCTGATGAAGGGTGTTACCCAGAAACCGGACCCAGGATGCTTGTTTAAGGTTCAGGGAAGACCTGGCTTGGCAGTTCAGCCTGGACTGTTCCCATGAGGCAAAAGGGCAAGAATGATTTGCATGTAGCTGGGTCGTAACTGAGGTGGCGAAGTGAGGAAAGAATGATGATGTATTCAACCCAGATCTGTGACTGGGGGTGAGTGTCTGAAAAGTTTCAGCGCTCCGTCCATCTCCCTTTGTGTTTGCTTTGTTTGCCCTATGTTGGCAGGGTATGGCCAGACGTGGGTCCCTTGCTCACTTTGCCACTGGATTCAATCTAGCCTGGCTGATGAAGGTTGCTACCCAGAAACCGGTCCCAGGATGCTTTTTTCTGGTTCAGGATAGACCTGGCTTGACAGTTCGGGCTGGACTGTTCCCATGAGGCACAGGGTCAAGAATGATTTGCATGTAGCTGGGTCTGAACTGAGGTGGCTAACTGAGCTAAAGAATGATGATGGATTCAACCCAGATCTGTGACTGGGGGTGAGTGTCTGAAAAGTTTCAGCGCTCTGTCCATCATCCCTTTGTGTTTGCTTTGTTTGCCCTAAGTTGGCAGGGTATGCCCAGACGTGGGTCCCTTGCTCACTTTGCCTCTGGATTCAAGCTAGCCTGGTTGATGAAGGGTGTTACCCAGAAAACGGTCACAGGATGCTTGTTTCCGGTTCAGGGAAGACCTGGCTTGGCAGTTCGGGCTGGACTGGTCCCATGAGGCACAGGGTCAACACTGATCTGCATGTAGCTGGGTCTGAACTGAGGTGGCGAAGTGAGCTAAAGAATGATGATGGATTCAACCCAGATCTGTGACTGGGGGTGAGTGTCTGAAAAGTTTCAGCACTCCGTCCATCATCCTTTTGTGTTTGCTTTGTTTGCCCTAAGTTGGCAGGGTATGCCCAGACGTAGGTCCCTTGCTCACTTTGCCACTGGATTCAAGCTAGCCTGGCTGATGAAGGGTGTTACCCAGAAACCGGTCCCAGGATGCTTGTTTCCAGTTCAGGGAAGACCTGGCTTGTCAGTTCGGCCTGGACTGGTCCCATGAGGCACAGATTCAAGACTGATTTGCATGTAGCTGGGTCTTAACTGAGGTGGCGAAGTGCGCTAAAGAATGATGATGGATTCAACCCAGATCTGTGACTGGGGGTGAGTGTCTGAAAGGTTTCAGCGCTCCGTCCATCATCCCTTTGTGTTTGCTTTGTTTGCCCTAATTTGGCAGGGTATGCCCAGACGTGGGTCCCTTGCTCACTTTGCCAATGGATTCAAGCTAACCAGGCTGATGAAGGGTGTTACCCAGAAACCGGTCCCAGGATGCTTGTTTCCGGTTCAGGGGAGACCTGGCATGGCAGATCGTGCTGGACTGTTCCCATGAGGCACAGGGTTATGAATGATTTGCATGTAGCTGGGTCTGAACTGAGGTGGCGAATTGAGCTAAACAATGATGATGGCTTCAACCCAGATCTGTGACTGAGGGTGAGTGTCTGAAAAGTTTCAGCGCTCTGTCCATCATCCCTTTGTGTTTGCTTTGTTTGCCCTAAGTTGGCAGGGTATGCCCAGACATGGGTCCCTTGCTCACTTTGCCACTGGATTCAAGCTAGCCTGGCTGATGAAGGGTGTTACCCAGAAACCGGTCCCAGGATGCTTGTTTCCAGTTCAGGGAAGACCTGGCTTGTCAGTTCGGCCTGGACTGGTCCCATGAGGCACAGATTCAAGACTGATTTGCATGTAGCTGAGTCTTAACTGAGGTGGCGAAGTGTGCTAAAGAATGATGATGGATTCAACCCAGATCTGTGACTGGGGGTGAGTGTCTGAAAAGTTTCAGCGCTCCGTCCATCAACCCTATGTGTTTGCTTCGTTTGCCCTAAGTTGGCAGTGTATGCCCAGACGTGGGTCCCTTGCTCACTTTGCCACAGGATTCAAGCTAGCCTGGCTGATGAAGGGTGTTACCCAGAAACCGGTCCCAGGATGCTTCTTTACGGTCCAAGGAAGAATTGGCTTGGCAGTTCGGGGTGGACTGTTCCCATGAGGCACAGGGTCAAGACTGATTTGTATATAGTTGGGTCTGAACTAGGGTGGTGAGGAGAGCTAAAGAATGATGATGGATTAAATCCCAAACTGTGACTGAGGGTGAGTTTCTGTAAATTTTCAGTGCTCTGTCCATCATCTCCTTGTGTTGGCTTTGTTTGGCCTAAGTTGGCAGGGTATGCCCAGACGTGGGTCCCTTGCTCACTTTGCCACTGGATTCAAGTTAGCCTGGCTGATGAAGGGTGTTACCCAGAAACTGGACCCAGGATGCTTGTTTAAGGTTCAGGGAAGACCTGGCTTGGCAGTTCGGGCTGGACTGTTCCCATGAGGCACAGGGTCAAGAATGATTTGCATGTAGCTGGGTCTGAACTGAGGTGGCTAACTGAGCTAAAGAATGATGATGGATTCAACCCAGATCTGTGACTGGGGGTGAGTGTCTGAAAAGTTTCAGCGCTCTGTCCATCATCCCTTTGTGTTTGCTTTGTTTGCCCTAAGTTGGCAGGGTATGCCCAGACGTGGGTCCCTTGCTCACTTTGCCACTGGATTCAAGCTAGCCTGGTTGATGAAGGGTGTTACCCAGAAAACGGTCACAGGATGCTTGTTTCCGGTTCAGGGAAGACCTGGCTTGGCAGTTCGGGCTGGACTGGTCCCATGAGGCACAGGGTCAACACTGATCTGCATGTAGCTGGGTCTGAACTGAGGTGGCGAAGTGAGCTAAAGAATGATGATGGATTCAACCCAGATCTGTGACTGGGGGTGAGTGTCTGAAAAGTTTCAGCACTCCGTCCATCATCCTTTTGTGTTTGCTTTGTTTGCCCTAAGTTGGCAGGGTATGCCCAGACGTAGGTCCCTTGCTCACTTTGCCACTGGATTCAAGCTAGCCTGGCTGATGAAGGGTGTTACCCAGAAACCGGTCCCAGGATGCTTGTTTCCAGTTCAGGGAAGACCTGGCTTGTCAGTTCGGCCTGGACTGGTCCCATGAGGCACAGATTCAAGACTGATTTGCATGTAGCTGGGTCTTAACTGAGGTGGCGAAGTGCGCTAAAGAATGATGATGGATTCAACCCAGATCTGTGACTGGGGGTGAGTGTCTGAAAGGTTTCAGCGCTCCGTCCATCATCCCTTTGTGTTTGCTTTGTTTGCCCTAATTTGGCAGGGTATGCCCAGACGTGGGTCCCTTGCTCACTTTGCCAATGGATTCAAGCTAACCAGGCTGATGAAGGGTGTTACCCAGAAACCGGTCCCAGGATGCTTGTTTCCGGTTCAGGGGAGACCTGGCATGGCAGATCGTGCTGGACTGTTCCCATGAGGCACAGGGTTATGAATGATTTGCATGTCGCTGGGTCTGAACTGAGGTGGCGAATTGAGCTAAACAATGATGATGGCTTCAACCCAGATCTGTGACTGGGGGTGAGTGTCTGAAAAGTTTCAGCGCTCTGTCAATCATCCCTTTGTGTTTGCTTTGTTTGCCCTAAGTTGGCAGGGTATGCCCAGACGTGGGTCCCTTGCTCACTTTGCCACTGGATTCAAGCTAGCCTGGCTGATGAAGGGTGTTACCCAGAAACCGGTCCCAGGATGCTTGTTTCCAGTTCAGGGAAGACCTGGCTTGTCAGTTCGGCCTGGACTGGTCCCATGAGGCACAGATTCAAGACTGATTTGCATGTAGCTGAGTCTTAACTGAGGTGGCGAAGTGCGCTAAAGAATGATGATGGATTCAACCCAGATCTGTGACTGGGGGTGAGTGTCTGAAAAGTTTCAGCGCTCCGTCCATCAACCCTATGTGTTTGCTTTGTTTGCCCTAAGTTGGCAGTGTATGCCCAGACGTGGGTCCCTTGCTCACTTTGCCACAGGATTCAAGCTAGCCTGGCTGATGAAGGGTGTTTCCCAGAAACCGGTCCCAGGATGCTTCTTTACGGTCCAAGGAAGAATTGGCTTGGCAGTTCGGGGTGGACTGTTCCCATGAGGCACAGGGTCAAGACTGATTTGTATATAGTTGGGTCTGAACTAGGGTGGTGAGGAGAGCTAAAGAATGATGATGGATTAAATCCCAAACTGTGACTGAGGGTGAGTTTCTGTAAATTTTCAGTGCTCTGTTCATTATCTCCTTGTGTTGGCTTTGTTTGGCCTAAGTTGGCAGGGTATGCCCAGACGTGGGTCCCTTGCTCACTTTGCCACTGGATTCAAGCTAGCCTGGCTGATGAAGGGTGTTACCCAGAAACCGGACCCAGGATGCTTGTTTAAGGTTCAGGGAAGACCTGGCTTGGCAGTTCAGCCTGGACTGTTCCCATGAGGCAAAAGGGCAAGAATGATTTGCATGTAGCTGGGTCGTAACTGAGGTGGCGAAGTGAGGAAAAGAATGATGATGTATTCAACCCAGATCTGTGACTGGGGGTGAGTGTCTGAAAAGTTTCAGCGCTCCGTCCATCTCCCTTTGTGTTTGCTTTGTTTGCCCTATGTTGGCAGGGTATGGCCAGACGTGGGTCCCTTGCTCACTTTGCCACTGGATTCAATCTAGCCTGGCTGATGAAGGTTGCTACCCAGAAACCGGTCCCAGGATGCTTTTTTCTGGTTCAGGATAGACCTGGCTTGACAGTTCGGGCTGGACTGTTCCCATGAGGCACAGGGTCAAGAATGATTTGCATGTAGCTGGGTCTGAACTGAGGTGGCTAACTGAGCTAAAGAATGATGATGGATTCAACCCAGATCTGTGACTGGGGGTGAGTGTCTGAAAAGTTTCAGCGCTCTGTCCATCATCCCTTTGTGTTTGCTTTGTTTACCCTAAGTTGGCAGGGTATGCCCAGACGTGGGTCCCTTGCTCACTTTGCCTCTGGATTCAAGCTAGCCTGGTTGATGAAGGGTGTTACCCAGAAAACGGTCACAGGATGCTTGTTTCCGGTTCAGGGAAGACCTGGCTTGGCAGTTCGGGCTGGACTGGTCCCATGAGGCACAGGGTCAACACTGATCTGCATGTAGCTGGGTCTGAACTGAGGTGGCGAAGTGAGCTAAAGAATGATGATGGATTCAACCCAGATCTGTGACTGGGGGTGAGTGTCTGAAAGGTTTCAGCGCTCCGTCCATCATCCCTTTGTGTTTGCTTTGTTTGCCCTAAGTTGGCAGGGTATGCGCAGACGTGGGTCCCTTGCTCACTTTGCCACTGGATTCAAGCTAGCCTGGCTGATGAAGGGTGTTACCCAGAAACCGGTCCCAGGATGCTTGTTTCTGGTTCAGGGAAGACCTGGCTTGGCAGTTCGGGCTGGACTGGTCCCATGAGGCACAGGGTCAAGACTGATTTGCATGTAGCTGGGTCTGAACTGAGGTGGCGAAGTGCGCTAAAGAATGATGATTGATTTAACCCAGATCTGTGACTGGGGGTGAGTGTCTGAAAAGTTTCAGCGCTCTGTCCATCATCCCTTTGTGTTTGCTTTGTTTGCCCTAATTTGGCAGGGTATGCCCAGATGTGGGTCCCTTGCTCACTTTGCCAATGGATTCAAGCTAACCAGGCTGATGAAGGGTGTTACCCAGAAACCGGTCCCAGGATGCTTGTTTCCGGTTCAGGGGAGACCTGGCTTGACAGTTCGGGCTGGACTGTTCCCATGAGGCACAGGGTCAAGAATGATTTGCATGTAGCTGGGTCTGAACTGAGGTGGCTAACTGAGCTAACGAATGATGATGGATTCAACCCAGATCTGTGACTGGGGGTGAGTGTCTGAAAAGTTTCAGCGCTCTGTCCATCATCCCTTTGTGTTTGCTTTGTTTGCCCTAAGTTGGCTGGGTATGCCCAGACGTGGGTCCCTTGCTCACTTTGCCTCTGGATTCAAGCTAGCCTGGTTGATGAAGGGTGTTACCCAGAAAACGGTCACAGGATGCTTGTTTCCGGTTCAGGGAAGACCTGGCTTGGCAGTTCGGGCTGGACTGGTCCCATGAGGCACAGGGTCAACACTGATCTGCATGTAGCTGGGTCTGAACTGAGGTGGCGAAGTGAGCTAAAGAATGATGATGGATTCAACCCAGATCTGTGACTGGGGGTGAGTGTCTGAAAAGTTTCAGCACTCCGTCCATCATCCTTTTGTGTTTGCTTTGTTTGCCCTAAGTTGGCAGGGTATGCCCAGACGTAGGTCCCTTGCTCACTTTGCCACTGGATTCAAGCTTGCCTGGCTGATGAAGGGTGTTACCCAGAAACCGGTCCCAGGATGCTTGTTTCCAGTTCAGGGAAGACCTGGCTTGTCAGTTCGGCCTGGACTGGTCCCATGAGGCACAGATTCAAGACTGATTTGCATGTAGCTGGGTCTTAACTGAGGTGGCGAAGTGCGCTAAAGAATGATGATGGATTCAACCCAGATCTGTGACTGGGGGTGAGTGTCTGAAAGGTTTCAGCGCTCCGTCCATCATCCCTTTGTGTTTGCTTTGTTTGCCCTAAGTTGGCAGGGTATGCGCAGACGTGGGTCCCTTGCTCACTTTGCCACTGGATTCAAGCTAGCCTGGCTGATGAAGGGTGTTACCCAGAAACCGGTCCCAGGATGCTTGTTTCTGGTTCAGGGAAGACCTGGCTTGGCAGTTCGGGCTGGACTGGTCCCATGAGGCACAGGGTCAAGACTGATTTGCATGTAGCTGGGTCTGAACTGAGGTGGCGAAGTGCGCTAAAGAATGATGATTGATTTAACCCAGATCTGTGACTGGGGGTGAGTGTCTGAAAAGTTTCAGCGCTCTGTCCATCATCCCTTTGTGTTTGCTTTGTTTGCCCTAATTTGGCAGGGTATGCCCAGACGTGGGTCCCTTGCTCACTTTGCCAATGGATTCAAGCTAACCAGGCTGATGAAGGGTGTTACCCAGAAACCGGTCCCAGGATGCTTGTTTCCGGTTCAGGGGAGACCTGGCTTGACAGTTCGGGCTGGACTGTTCCCATGAGGCACAGGGTCAAGAATGATTTGCATGTAGCTGGGTCTGAACTGAGGTGGCTAACTGAGCTAAAGAATGATGATGGATTCAACCCAGATCTGTGACTGGGGGTGAGTGTCTGAAAAGTTTCAGCGCTCTGTCCATCATCCCTTTGTGTTTGCTTTGTTTGCCCTAAGTTGGCAGGGTATGCCCAGACGTGGGTCCCTTGCTCACTTTGCCACTGGATTCAAGCTAGCCTGGTTGATGAAGGGTGTTACCCAGAAAACGGTCACAGGATGCTTGTTTCCGGTTCAGGGAAGACCTGGCTTGGCAGTTCGGGCTGGACTGGTCCCATGAGGCACAGGGTCAACACTGATCTGCATGTAGCTGGGTCTGAACTGAGGTGGCGAAGTGAGCTAAAGAATGATGATGGATTCAACCCAGATCTGTGACTGGGGGTGAGTGTCTGAAAAGTTTCAGCACTCCGTCCATCATCCTTTTGTGTTTGCTTTGTTTGCCCTAAGTTGGCAGGGTATGCCCAGACGTAGGTCCCTTGCTCACTTTGCCACTGGATTCAAGCTAGCCTGGCTGATGAAGGGTGTTACCCAGAAACCGGTCCCAGGATGCTTGTTCCAGTTCAGGGAAGACCTGGCTTGTCAGTTCGGCCTGGACTGGTCCCATGAGGCACAGATTCAAGACTGATTTGCATGTAGCTGGGTCTTAACTGAGGTGGCGAAGTGCGCTAAAGAATGATGATGGATTCAACCCAGATCTGTGACTGGGGGTGAGTGTCTGAAAGGTTTCAGCGCTCCGTCCATCATCCCTTTGTGTTTGCTTTGTTTGCCCTAAGTTGGCAGGGTATGCGCAGACGTGGGTCCCTTGCTCACTTTGCCACTGGATTCAAGCTAGCCTGGCTGATGAAGGGTGTTACCCAGAAACCGGTCCCAGGATGCTTGTTTCTGGTTCAGGGAAGACCTGGCTTGGCAGTTCGGGCTGGACTGGTCCCATGAGGCACAGGGTCAAGACTGATTTGCATGTAGCTGGGTCTGAACTGAGGTGGCGAAGTGCGCTAAAGAATGATGATTGATTTAACCCAGATCTGTGACTGGGGGTGAGTGTCTGAAAAGTTTCAGCGCTCTGTCCATCATCCCTTTGTGTTTGCTTTGTTTGCCCTAATTTGGCAGGGTATGCCCAGACGTGGGTCCCTTGCTCACTTTGCCAATGGATTCAAGCTAACCAGGCTGATGAAGGGTGTTACCCAGAAACCGGTCCCAGGATGCTTGTTTCCGGTTCAGGGGAGACCTGGCATGGCAGATCGTGCTGGACTGTTCCCATGAGGCACAGGGTTATGAATGATTTGCATGTAGCTGGGTCTGAACTGAGGTGGCGAATTGAGCTAAACAATGATGATGGCTTCAACCCAGATCTGTGACTGGGGGTGAGTGTCTGAAAAGTTTCAGCGCTCTGTCCATCATCCCTTTGTGTTTGGTTTGTTTGCCCTAATTTGGCAGGGTATGCCCAGACGTGGGTCCCTTGCTCACTTTGACACAGGATTCAAGCTAGCCTGGCTGATGAAGGGTGTTACCCAGAAACCGTTCCCAAGATGCTTTTTTCCGGTTCAGGGAAGACCTCGCTTGGCAGTTTGGGCTGGACTGTTCCCATGAGGCACAGGGTTATGAATGATTTGCATGTAGCTGGGTCTGAACTGAGGTGGCGAATTGAGCTAAACAATGATGATGGCTTCAACCCAGATCTGTGACTGGGGGTGAGTGTCTGAAAAGTTTCAGCGCTCCGTCCATCATCCCTTTGTGTTTGCTTTGTTTGCCCTAAGTTGGCAGGGTATGCCCAGGCGTGGGTCCCTTGCTCACTTTGCTACTGGATTCAAGCTAGCCTGGCTGATGAAGGGTGTTACCCAGAAACCGGTCCCAGGATGCTTGTTTCCGGTTCAGGGAAGACCTGGCTTGGCAGTTCGGGCTGGACTGATCCCATGAGGCACAGGGTCAAGACTGATTTGCATGTAGCTGGGTCTGAACTGAGGAGGCGAAGTGAGCTAAAGAATGTTGATGGATTCAACCCAGATCTGTGACTGGGGTGAGTGTCTGAAATGTTTCAGCGCTCCGTCCATCATCCCTTTGTGTTTGCTTTGTTTGCCCTAAGTTGGCAGGGTATGCCCAGGCGTGGGTCCCTTGCTCACTTTGCCACTGGATTCAAGCTAGCCTGGCTGATGAAGGGTGTTACCCAGAAACCAGTCCCAGGATGCTTGTTTCCGGTTCAGGGAAGACCTGGCTTGGCAGTTCGGGGTGGACTGTTCCCATGAAGCACAGGGTCAAGACTGATTTGCATGTAGCTGGGTCTGAACTGAGGTGGCTCCCCGGCCAGGGATTGCCTTTTGGCTCTTATCCCTTGAATTCACCCCCTCTTCGAACCCTTTTTGCTCACCTGGGATTATATGGACTGCAGTCCTCACTCTCCATCTCCCGCGACTGAATATCGAGTTCTTCTTGATGAACCGTTGATTGAAGTCCTGACCGCGGAGACGGATCAACATGGCCGTTGCCCGGTGGAGCTGCTTGTTTAGCTATAGAGGAGACCGGCTCGAGTTATTTCCCTCGGCTGTCACCTACCCAGCTGGACATGGGGCACAGTTGTCGTTGTCTCTCCGCTGTTGTCTCCTTCCTCCCCCTCCACACTGAGGATCTGCTGTCGATGGAGCCAGTCACAGCGCGGTGCCCCCGAGCTTGTTTTCACCTCTGAGCCATGGGAAGCGTGCCCGCCTGGTCCCCGCTGCTGCCTCCACTTCCTCCTCGGCCTCACCTACCCTCTGGACTTGACACTGTTTCTTGTTCCTCGCCTTTTCTGATCAACCTCCCGAGGGTTTACCGATGGCGGATCCTAATCGTCGCTGCTGATGCCCGGTTGAGCGGCCCTGGATGCTTCTGGGGAGATGACTGGGGAGCTCCCTTCCAACCGTCGCCTGCCCTCCGGACCTGAGCCGCGGCTGCCTGGCGTCCCCCTTCGCCTCTCCTGGACTGCAGTTGGGATGCTTGATTCCGGTCCCCCTGACAAACCAGTAATGAGTATGGCGCAACCGCTTGCCTGCCATTATTCTCCGAGCCTGTTTCCCTTTCATCCTCCGATTTATCGCACCCTCCTGTTCCAGCAGCTGCCTTCCTCTTCTGAGGTCCCTACCTGGGTGCCCGCGCTGACTTCCCCCTGATTACTACGACCCGAAGTATGATCGGCATCCCACAGCCTTCCCCCGCTAGATCTTGTGGCAGCCGTCCCCTTTCAGCCATGCTCCTGGGGTAGGTTTCCTTGTTGGTTTTCAAATGATTTTTTGTTTTACCCGCTTTCCCGCTATTTTGTTGCAAAGTTATTGGGGTCCATGACTTGGATCCTCCATTTTGTGGTCTACTGACTCTCTGATCGACTCCTATTGCCGGTCAGCGCCTTGTACTCTCCAGTCTCACCATCGCCTTTAATTTATCCCCTCTTGGAACTCTTCACCCCTCTTTCCCTGCTTATACACTATGATGCATCCCTTTGCCCCCTCCTTCTGACCCGTCCCTTTCTTATGCGACCCGACGCAGTGAGGGATTCCTGGCCCTGGTTGTTGTTGATCTATTGGACCCTTACCGAACTGTCGACTCGCTTACTCTAACTTTTTGGTGTTCCCGCTAAGTACTATAATGCTTTAATAGCGGATTTACTTATGTAACACGTTTTTTTTTTTTTTCTCTCTATGCAATGATTTGTTCCTGTAACTGATGTAACGTTGTAACATTGCTAATCCTCATGTAAAGCGCTCTGATACCTCCGGGTCTAGTCAGCGCTGTATAAAACTCTTCAAATAAATAAATAAAACTAAAGAATGATGATGGATTCACACAGATCTGTGACTGGGGGTGAGTGTCTGAAAAGTTTTGGCGCTCTGTCCATTATCCCTTTGTGTTTGCTTTGTTTGCCCTAATTTGGCAGGGTATGCCCAGACGTGGGTCCCTTGCTCACTTTGCCACTGGATTCAAGCTTACCTGGCTGATGAAGGGTGTTACCCAGAAACCGGTCCCAGGATGCTTGTTTCCGGTTCAGGGAAGACCTGCCTTGGCAGTTCGGGCTGGACTGGTCCCATGAGGCACAGGGTCAAGACTGATTTGCATGTAGCTGGGTCTGAACTGAGGTGGCGAAGTGAGCTAAAGAATGATGATGGATTCAACCCAGATCTGTGACTGGGGGTGAGTGTCTGAAAATTTCAGTGCTCCGTCCATCATCCCTTTGTGTTTGCCCTAAGTTGGCAGGGTATGCCCGGACATGGGTCCCTTGCTCACTTTGCCACTGGATTCAAGCTAGCCTGGCTGATAAAGGGTGTTACCCAGAAACCGGTCCCAGGATGCTTGATTCCGGTTCAAGGAAGACCTGGCTTGGCAGTTCGGGTTGGACTGTTCCCATGAGGCACAGGGTCAAGACTGATTTGCATGTAGCTGGGTCTGAACTGAGGTGGCGAATTGCGCTAAAGAATGATGATTGATTTAACCCAGATCTGTGACTGGGGGTGAGTGTCTGAAAAAGTTTCAGCGCTCCGTCCATCATCCCTTTACATTTGCTTTGTTTGCCCTAAGTTGGCAGGGTATGCCAAGACGTGGGTCCCTTGCTCACTTTGCCACTGGATTCAAGCTAGCCTGGTTGATGAAGGGTGTTACCCAGAAAACGGTCACAGGATGCTTGTTTCCGGTTCAGGGAAGACCTGGCTTGGCAGTTCGGGCTGGACTGGTCCCATGAGGCACAGGGTCAACACTGATCTGCATGTAGCTGGGTCTGAACTGAGGTGGCGAAGTGAGCTAAAGAATGATGATGGATTCAACCCAGATCTGTGACTGGGGGTAGTGTCTGAAAAGTTTCAGCACTCCGTCCATCATCCTTTTGTGTTTGCTTTGTTTGCCCTAAGTTGGCAGGGTATGCCCAGACGTGGGTCCCTTGCTCACTTTGCCACTGGATTCAAGCTAGCCTGGCTGATGAAGGGTGTTACCCAGAAACCGGTCCCAGGATGCTTGTTTCCAGTTCAGGGAAGACCTGGCTTGTCAGTTCGGCCTGGACTGGTCCCATGAGGCACAGATTCAAGACTGATTTGCATGTAGCTGGGTCTTCACTGAGGTGGCGAAGTGCGCTAAAGAATGATGATGGATTCAACCCAGATCTGTGACTGGGGGTGAGTGTCTGAAAGGTTTCAGCGCTCCGTCCATCATCCCTTTGTGTTTGCTTTGTTTGCCCTAAGTTGGCAGGGTATGCCCAGACGTGGGTCCCTTGCTCACTTTGCCACTGGATTCAAGCTAGCCTGGCTGATGAAGGGTGTTACCCAGAAACCGGTCCCAGGATGCTTGTTTCTGGTTCAGGGAAGACCTGGCTTGGCAGTTCGGGCTGGACTGGTCCCATGAGGCACAGGGTCAAGACTGATTTGCATGTAGCTCGGTCTGAACTGAGGTGGCGAAGTGAGCTAAAGAATGATGATAGATTCAACCCAGATCTGTGACTGGGGGTGAGTGTCTGAAAAGTTTCAGCGCTCCGTCCATCAACCCTATGTGTTTGCTTTGTTTGCCCTAAGTTGGCAGTGTATGCCCAGACGTGGGTCCCTTGCTCACTTTGCCACAGGATTCAAGCTAGCCTGGCTGATGAAGGGTGTTACCCAGAAACCGGTCCCAGGATGCTTCTTTACGGTCCAGGGAAGAATTGGCTTGGCAGTTCGGGGTGGACTGTTCCCATGAGGCACAGGGTCAAGACTGATTTGTATATAGTTGGGTCTGAACTAGGGTGGTGAGGAGAGCTAAAGAATGATGATGGATTAAATCCCGAACTGTGACTGAGGGTGAGTTTCTGTAAATTTTCAGTGCTCTGTCCATCATCTCCTTGTGTTTGCTTTGTTTGGCCTAAGTTGGCAGGGTATGCCCAGACGTGGGTCCCTTGCTCACTTTGCCACTGGATTCAAGCTAGCCTGGCTGATGAAGGGTGTTACCCAGAAACCGGTCCCAGGATGCTTGTTTAAGGTTCAGGGAAGACCTGGCTTGGCAGTTCTGGCTGGACTGTTCACATGAGGCAAAAGGGCAAGAATGATTTGCATGTAGCTGGGTCGTAACTGAGGTGGTGAAGTGAGGTAAAGAATGATGATGTATTCAACCCAGATCTGTGACTGGGGGTGAGTGTCTGAAAAGTTTCAGCGCTCCGTCCATCTCCCTTTGTGTTTGCTTTGTTTGCCCTAAGTTGGCAGGGTATGGCCAGACGTGGTCCCTTGCTCACTTTGCCACTGGATTCAAACTAGCCTGGCTGATGAAGGTTGTTACCCAGAAACCGGTCCCAGGATGCTTGTTTCCGGTTCAGGGTAGACCTGGCTTGGCAGTTCGGGCTGGACTGTTCCCATGAGGCACAGGGTCAAGAATGATTTGCATGTAGCTGGGTCTGAACTGAGGTGGCGAATTGAGCTAAAGAATGATGATGGCTTCATCCCAGATCTGTGACTGGGGGTGAGTGTCTGAAAAGTTTCAGCGCTCCGTCCATCATCCCTTTGTGTTTGCTTTGTTTGCCCTAAGTTGGTAGGGTATGCCAAGACGTGGGTCCCTTGCTCACTTTGACACAGGATTCAAGCTAGCCTGGCTGATGAAGGGTGTTACCCAGAAACCGTTCCCAAGATGCTTTTTCCGGTTCAGGGAAGACCTCGCTTGGCAGTTTGGGCTGGACTGTTCCCATGAGGCACAAGGTTATGAATGATTTGCATGTAGCTGGGTCTGAACTGAGGTGGCGAATTGAGCTAAACAATGATGATGGCTTCAACCCAGATCTGTGACTGGGGGTGAGTGTCTGAAAAGTTTCAGCGCTCCGTCCATCATCCCTTTGTGTTTGCTTTGTTTGCCCTAAGTTGGCAGGATATGCCCAGACGTGGGTCCATTGCTAACTTTGCCACTGGATTCAAGCTAGCTTGGCTGATGAAGGGTGTTACCCAGAAACCGGTCCCAGGATGCTTGTTTCCGGTTCAGGGAAGACCTGGCTTGGCAGTTCGGGCTGGACTGATCCCATGAGGCACAGGGTCCAGACTGATATGCATGTAGCTGGGTCTGAACTGAGGTGGCGAAGTGAGCTAAAGAATGTTGATGGATTCAACCCAGATCTGTGACTGGGGTGAGTGTCTGAAATGTTCCAGCGCTCCGTCCAACATCCCTTTGTGTTTGCTTTGTTTGCCCTAAGTTGGCAGGGTATGCCCATACGTTGGTCCCTTGCTCACTTTGCCACTGGATTCAAGCTAGCCTGGCTGATGAAGGGTGTTACCCAGAAACCTGTCCCAGGATGGTTATTTCTGGTTCAGGAAAGACCTGGCCTGGCAGTTCGGGCTGGACTGTTCCCATGAGGCACAGGGTCAAGACTGATTTGCATGTAGCTGGGTCTAAACTGGAGTGGCGAAGTGAGCTAAAGAATGATGAGAGATTCAACCCAGATCTGTGACTGGGGGTGAGTGTCTGAAAAGTTTCAGCGCTCTGTCCATCAACCCTTTGTGTTTGCTTTGTTTGCCCTAAGTTGGCAGGGTATGCCAAGACGTGGGTCCCTTGCTCACTTTGCCACTGGATTCAAGCTAGCCTGGCTGATGTAGGGTGTTACCCAGAAACCGGTCCCAGGATGCTTGTTTCCGGTTCAAGGAAGACCTGGCTTGGCAGTTCGGGTTGGACTGTTCCCATGAGGCACAGGGACAAGACTGATTTGCATGTAGCTGGGTCTGAACTGAGGTGGCGAAGTGAGCTAAAGAATGATGATGGATTCAACCCAGATCTGTGACTGGGGGTGAGTGTCTGAAAAGTTTCAGCGCTCTGTCCATCATCCCTTTGTGTTTGCTTTGTTTGCCCTAATTTGGCAGGGTATGCCCAGACGTGGGTCCCTTGCTCACTTTGACACAGGATTCAAGCTAGCCTGGCTGATGAAGGGTGTTACCCAGAAACCGTTCCCAAGATGCTTTTTTCCGGTTCAGGGAAGACCTCGCTTGGCAGTTTGGGCTGGACTGTTCCCATGAGGCACAGGGTTATGAATGATTTGCATGTAGCTGGGTCTGAACTGAGGTGGCGAATTGAGCTAAACAATGATGATGGCTTCAACCCAGATCTGTGACTGGGGGTGAGTGTCTGAAAAGTTTCAGCGCTCCGTCCATCATCCCTTTGTGTTTGCTTTGTTTGCCCTAAGTTGGCAGGGTATGCCCAGACGTGGGTCCATTGCTAACTTTGCCACTGGATTCAAGCTAGCTTGGCTGATGAAGGGTGTTACCCAGAAACCGGTCCCAGGATGCTTGTTTCCGGTTCAGGGAAGACCTGGCATGGCAGATCGGGCTGGACTGTTCCCATGAGGCACAGGGTTATGAATGATTTGCATGTAGCTGGGTCTGATCTGAGGTGGCGAATTGAGCTAAACAATGATGATGGCTTCAACCCAGATCTGTGACTGGGGGTGAGTGTCTGAAAAGTTTCAGCGCTCTGTCCATCATCCCTTTGTGTTTGCTTTGTTTGCCCTAATTTGGCAGGGTATGCCCAGACGTGGGTCCCTTGCTCACTTTGACACAGGATTCAAGCTAGCTTGGCTGATGAAGGGTGTTACCCAGAAACCGGTCCCAGGATGCTTGTTTCCGGTTCAGGGAAGACCTGGCTTGGCAGTTCGGGCTGGACTGATCCCATGAGGCACAGGGTCAAGACTGATTTGCATGTAGCTGGGTCTGAACTGAGGTGGCGAAGTGAGCTAAAGAATGTTGATGGATTCAACCCAGATCTGTGACTGGGGTGAGTGTCTGGAATGTTTCAGCACTCCGTCCATCATCCCTTTGTGTTTGCTTTGTTTCCCTAAGTTTGCAGGGTATGCCCAGGCGTGGGTCACTTGCTCACTTTGCCACTGGATTCAAGCTAGCCTGGCTGATGAAGGGTGTTACCCAGGAACCGGTCCCAGGATGCTTGTTTCCGGTTCAGGGAAGACCTGGCTTGGCAGTTCGGGGTGGACTGTTCCCATGAAGCACAGGGTCAAGACTGATTTGCATGTAGCTGGGTCTGAACTGAGGTGGCGAAGTGAACTAAAGAATGATGATGGATTCACCCAGATCTGTGACTGGGGGTGAGTGTCTGAAAAGTTTTGGCGCTCTGTCCATTATCCCTTTGTGTTTGCTTTGTTTACCCTAATTTGGCAGGGTATGCCCAGACGTGGGTCCCTTGCTCACTTTGCCACTGGATTCAAGCTTACCCGGCTGATGAAGGGTGTCACCCAGAAACCGGTCCCAGGATGCCTGTTTCCGGTTCAGGGAAGACCTGCCTTGGCAGTTCGGGCTGGACTGGTCGCATGAGGCACAGGGTCAAGACTGATTTGCATGTAGCTGGGTCTGAACTGAGGTGGCGAAGTGAGCTAAAGAATGATGATGGATTCAACCCAGATCTGTGACTGGGGGTGAGTGTCTGAAAATGTCAGTGCTCCGTCCATCATCCCTTTGTGTTTGCCCTAAGTTGGCAGGGTATGCCCGGACGTGGGTCCCTTGCTCACTTTGCCACTGGATTCAAGCTAGCCTGGCTGATGAAGGGAGTTACCCAGAAACCGGTCCCAGGATGCTTGTTTCCGGTTCAGGGTAGACCTGGCTTTGCAGTTTGGGCTGGACTGTTCCCATGAGGCACAGGGTCAAGAATGATTTGCATGTAGCTGGGTCTGAACTGAGGTGGCGAATTGAGCTAAACAATGATGATGGCTTCAACCCAGATCTTTGACTGGGGGTGAGTGTCTGAAAAGTTTCAGCGCTCCGTCCATCATCCCTTTGTGTTTGCTTTGTTTGCCCTAAGTTGGTAGGGTATGCCAAGACGTGGGTCCCTTGCTCACTTTGACACAGGATTCAAGCTAGCCTGGCTGATGAAGGGTGTTACCCAGAAACCGTTCCCAAGATGCTTTTTTCCGGTTCAGGGAAGACCTCGCTTGGCAGTTTGGGCTGGACTGTTCCCATGAGGCACAAGGTTATGAATGATTTGCATGTAGCTGGGTCTGAACTGAGGTGGCGAATTGAGCTAAACAATGATGATGGCTTCAACCCAGATCTGTGACTGGGGGTGAGTGTCTGAAAAGTTTCAGCGCTCCATCCATCATCCCTTTGTGTTTGCATTGTTTGCCCTAAGTTGGCAGGGTATGCCCAGACGTGGATCCATTGCTAACTTTGCCACTGGATTCAAGCTAGCTTGGCTGATGAAGGGTGCTACCCAGAAACCGGTCCCAGGATGCTTGTTTCCGGTTCAGGGAAGACCTGGCTTGGCAGTTCGGGCTGGACTGATCCCATGAGGCACAGGGTCAAGACTGATATGCATGTAGCTGGGTCTGAACTGAGGTGGCGAAGTGAGCTAAAGAATGTTGATGGATTCAACCCAGATCTGTGACTGGGGTGAGTGTCTGAAATGTTCCAGCGCTCCGTCCATCATCCCTTTGTGTTTGCTTTGTTTGCCCTAAGTTGGCAGGGTATGCCCAGGCGTGGGTCCCTTGCTCACTTTGCCACTGGATTCAAGCTAGCCTGGCTGATGATGGGTGTTACCCAGAAACTGGACCCAGGATGCTTGTTTCCGGTTCAGGGAATACCTGGCTTGGCAGTTCGGGGTGGACTGTTCCCATGAGGCACAGGGTCAAGACTGATTTGCATGTAGCGGGGTCTGAACTGAGGTGGCGAAGTGAGCTAAAGAATGATGATGGATTCACCCATATCTGTGACTGGGGGTGAGTGTCTGAAAAGTTTCAGCGCTCTGTCGATCATCCTTTTGTGTTTGCTTTGTTTGCCCTAATTTGGCAGGGTATGCCCAGACGTGGGTCCCTTGCTCACTTTGCCACTGGATTCAAGCTTACCTGGCTGATGGAGGGTGTTACCCAGAAACCGGTCCCAGGATGCTTGTTTCCGGTTCAGGGAAGACCTGCCTTGGCAGTTCGGGCTGGACTGTTCCCATGAGGCACAAGGTTATGAATGATTTGCATGTTGCTGGGTCTGAACTGAGGTGGCGAATTGAGCTAAACAATGATGATGGCTTCAACCCAGATCTGTGACTGGGGGTGAGTGTCTGAAAAGTTTCAGCGCTCCGTCCATCATCCCTTTGTGTTTGCTTTGTTTGCCCTAAGTTGGCAGGGTATGCCCAGACGTGGGTCTATTGCTAACTTTGCCACTGGATTCAAGCTAGCTTGGCTGATGAAGGGTGTTAAACAGAAAACGGTCACAGGATGCTTGTTTCCGGTTCAGGGAAGACCTGGCTTGGCAGTTCGGGCTGGACTGGTCCCATGAGGCACAGGGTCAACACTGATTTGCATGTGGCTGGGTCTGAACTGAGGTGGCGAAGTGAGCTAAAGAATGATGATGGATTCAACCCAGATCTGTGACTGGGGGTGAGTGTCTGAAAAGTTTCAGCACTCCGTCCATCATCCTTTTGTGTTTGCTTTGTTTGCCCTAAGTTGGCAGGGTATGCCCAGACGTGGGTCCCTTGCTCACTTTGCCACTGGATTCAAGCTAGCCTGGCTGATGAAGGGTGTTACCCAGAAACCGGTCCCAGGATGCTTGTTTCCAGTTCAGGGAAGACCTGGCTTGTCAGTTCGGCCTGTACTGGTCCCATGAGGCACAGATTCAAGACTGATTTGCATGTAGCTGGGTCTTAACTGAGGTGGCGAAGTGCGCTAAAGAATGTTGATGGATTCAACCCAGATCTGTGACTGGGGTGAGTGTCTGAAATGTTTCAGCGCTCCGTCCATCATCCCTTTGTGTTTGCTTTGTTTGCCCTAAGTTGGCAGGGTATGCCCAGGCGTGGGTCCCTTGCTCACTTTGCCACTGGATTCAAGCTAGCCTGGCTGATGAAGGGTGTTACCCAGAAACCGGTCCCAGGATGCTTGTTTCCGGTTCAGGGAAGACCTGGCTTGGCAGTTCGGGGTGGACTGTTCCCATGAAGCACAGGGTCAAGACTGATTTGCATGTAGCTGGGTCTGAACTGAGGTGGCGAAGTGAACTAAAGAATGATGATGGATTCACCCAGATCTGTGACTGGGGGTGAGTGACTGAAAAGTTTTTGCGCTCTGTCCATTATCCCTTTGTGTTTGCTTTGTTTGCCCTAATTTGGCAGGGTATGCCCAGACGTGGGTCCCTTGCTCACTTTGCCACTGGATTCAAGCTTACCTGGCTGATGAAGGGTGTTACCCAGAAACCGGTCCCAGGATGCTTGTTTCCGGTTCAGGGAAGACCTGCCTTGGCAGTTCGGGCTGGACTGGTCCCATGAGGCACAGGGTCAAGACTGATTTGCATGTAGCTGGTTCTGAACTGAGGTGGCGAAGTGAGCTAAAGAATGATGATGGATTCAACCCAGATCTGTGACTGGGGGTGAGTGTCTGAAAATGTCAGTGCTCCATCCATCATCCCTTTGTGTTTGCCCTAAGTTGGCAGGGTATGCCCGGACGTGGGTCCCTTGCTCACTTTGCCACTGGATTCAAGCTAGCCTGGCTGATGAAGGGTGTTACCCAGAAACCGGTCCCAGGATGCTTGTTTATGGTTCAGGGTAAACCTGGCTTGGCAGTTAGGGCTGGACTGTTCCCATGAGGCACAGGGTCAAGAATGATTTGCATGTAGCTGGGTCTGAACTGAGGTGGCGAATTGAGCTAAACAATGATGATGGCTTCAACCCAGATCTGTGACTGGGGGTGAGTGTCTGAAAAGTTTCAGCGCTCCGTCCATCATCCCTTTGTGTTTGCTTTGTTTGCCCTAAGTTGGTAGGGTATGCCAAGACGTGGGTCCCTTGCTCACTTTGACACAGGATTCAAGCTAGCCTGGCTGATGAAGGGTGTTACCCAGAAACCGTTCCCAAGATGCTTTTTCCGGTTCAGGGAAGACCTCGCTTGGCAGTTTGGGCTGGACTGTTCCCATGAGGCACAGGGTTATGAATGATTTGCATGTAGCTGGGTCTGAACTGAGGTGGCGAATTGAGCTAAACAATGATGATGGCTTCAACCCAGATCTGTGACTGGGGGTGAGTGTCTGAAAAAGTTTCAGCGCTCCGTCCATCATCTCTTTGCATGTGCTTTGTTTTCCCTAAGTTGGCAGGGTATGCCCAGACGTGGGTCCCTTGCTCACTTTGCCACTGGATTCAAGCTAGCCTGGCTGATGAAGGGTGCTACCCAGAATCCGGTCCCAGGATGCTTGTTTCCGGTGCAGTGAAGACCTGGCTTGGCAGTTCGGGCTGGACTGTTCCCATGAGGCACAGGGTCAACACTGATTTGCATGTATCTGGGTCTGAACTGAGGTGGCTAACTGAGCTAAAGAATGATGATGGATTCAACCCAGATCTGTGACTGGGGGTGAGTGTCTGAAAAGTTTCAGCGCTCCGTCCATCATCCCTTTGTGTTTGCTTTGTTTGCCCTAAGTTGGCAGGGTATGCCCAGACGTGGGTCCATTGCTAACTTTGCCACTGGATTCAAGCTAGCTTGGCTGATGAAGGGTGTTACCCAGAAAACGGTCACAGGATGCTTGTTTCCGGTTCAGGGAAGACCTGGCTTGGCAGTTCGGGCTGGACTGGTCCCATGAAGCACAGGGTCAACACTGATCTGCATGTAGCTGGGTCTGAACTGAGGTGGCGAAGTGAGCTAAAGAATGATGATGGATTCAACCCAGATCTGTGACTGGGGGTGAGTGTCTGAAAAGTTTCAGCACTCCGTCCATCATCCTTTTGTGTTTGCTTTGTTTGCCCTAAGTTGGCAGGGTATGCCCAGACGTGGGTCCCTTGCTCACTTTGACACAGGATTCAAGCTAGCCTGGCTGATGAAGGGTGTTACCCAGAAACCGTTCCCAAGATGCTTTTTTCCGGTTCAGGGAAGACCTCGCTTGGCAGTTTGGGCTGGACTGTTCCCATGAGGCACAGGGTTATGAATGATTTGCATGTAGCTGGGTCTGAACTGAGGTGGCGAATTGAGCTAAACAATGATGATGGCTTCAACCCAGATCTGTGACTGGGGGTGAGTGTCTGAAAAGTTTCAGCGCTCCGTCCATCATCCCTTTGTGTTTGCTTTGTTTGCCCTAAGTTGGCAGGGTATGCCCAGACGTGGGTCCATTGCTAACTTTGCCACTGGATTCAAGCTAGCTTGGCTGATGAAGGGTGTTACCCAGAAACCGGTCCCAGGATGCTTGTTTCCGGTTCAGGGAAGACCTGGCATGGCAGATCGGGCTGGACTGTTCCCATGAGGCACAGGGTTATGAATGATTTGCATGTAGCTGGGTCTGATCTGAGGTGGCGAATTGAGCTAAACAATGATGATGGCTTCAACCCAGATCTGTGACTGGGGGTGAGTGTCTGAAAAGTTTCAGCGCTCTGTCCATCATCCCTTTGTGTTTGCTTTGTTTGCCCTAATTTGGCAGGGTATGCCCAGACGTGGGTCCCTTGCTCACTTTGCCACTGGATTCAAGCTTACCTGGCTGATGAAGGGTGTTACCCAGAAACCGGTCCCAGGATGCTTGTTTCCGGTTCAGGGAAGACCTGCCTTGGCAGTTCGGGCTGGACTGGTCCCATGAGGCACAGGGTCAAGACTGATTTGCATGTAACTGGGTCTGAACTGAGGTGGCGAAGTGAGCTAAAGAATGATGATGGATTCAACCCAGATCTGTGACTGGGGGTGAGTGTCTGAAAATGTCAGTGCTCCGTCCATCATCCCTTTGTGTTTGCCCTAAGTTGGCAGGGTATGCCCGGACGTGGGTCCCTTGCTCACTTTGCCACTGGATTCAAGCTAGCCTGGCTGATGAAGGGTGTTACCCAGAAACCGGTCCCAGGATGCTTGTTTCCGGTTCAGGGAAGACCTGGCTTGGCAGTTCGGGGTGGACTGTTCCCATGAAGCACAGGGTCAAGACTGATTTGCATGTAGCTGGGTCTGAACTGAGGTGGCGAAGTGAACTAAAGAATGATGATGGATTCACCCAGATCTGTGACTGGGGGTGAGTGTCTGAAAAGTTTTGGCGCTCTGTCCATTATCCCTTTGTGTTTGCTTTGTTTGCCCTAATTTGGCAGGGTATGCCCAGACGTGGGTCCCTTGCTCACTTTGCCACTGGATTCAAGCTTACCTGGTTGATGAAGGGTGTTACCCAGAAACCGGTCCCAGGATGCTTGTTTCCGGTTCAGGGAAGACCTGCCTTGGCAGTTCGGGCTGGACTGTTCCCATGAGGCACAAGGTTATGAATGATTTGCATGTAGCTGGGTCTGAACTGAGGTGGCGAAGTGAACTAAAGAATGATGATGGATTCACCCAGATCTGTGACTGGGGGTGAGTGTCTGAAAAGTTTTGGCGCTCTGTCCATTATCCCTTTGTGTTTGCTTTGTTTGCCCTAATTTGGCAGGGTATGCCCAGACGTGGGTCCCTTGCTCACTTTGCCACTGGATTCAAGCTTACCTGGCTGATGAAGGGTGTTACCCAGAAACCGGTCCCAGGATGCTTGTTTCCGGTTCAGGGAAGACCTGCCTTGGCAGTTCGGGCTGGACTGGTCCCATGAGGCACAGGGTCAAGACTGATTTGCATGTAGCTGGGTCTGAACTGAGGTGGCGAAGTGAGCTAAAGAATGATGATGGATTCAACCCAGATTTCTGACTAGGGGTGAGTGTCTGAAAAGTTTCAGCGCTCCGTCCATCATCCCTTTGTGTTTGCTTTGTTTGCCCTAAGTTGGTAGGGTATGCCAAGACGTGGGTCCCTTGCTCACTTTGACACAGGATTCAAGCTAGCCTGGCTGATGAAGGGTGTTACCCAGAAACCGTTCCCAAGATGCTTTTTCCGGTTCAGGGAAGACCTCGCTTGGCAGTTTGGGCTGGACTGTTCCCATGAGGCACAGGGTTATGAATGATTTGCATGTAGCTGGGTCTGAACTGAGGTGGCGAATTGAGCTAAACAATGATGATGGCTTCAACCCAGATCTGTGACTGGGGGTGAGTGTCTGAAAAGTTTCAGCGCTCCGTCCATCATCCCTTTGTGTTTGCTTTGTTTGCCCTAAGTTGGCAGGGTATGCCCAAACGTGGGTCCATTGCTAACTTTGCCACTGGATTCAAGCTAGCTTGGCTGATGAAGGGTGTTACCCAGAAACCGGTCCCAGAATGCTTGTTTCCGGTTCAGGGAAGACCTCGTTTGGCAGTTTGGGCTGGACTGTTCCCATGAGGCACAGGGTTATGAATGATTTGCATGTAGCTGGGTCTGAACTGAGGTGGCGAATTGAGCTAAACAATGATGATGGCTTCAACCGAGATCTGTGACTGGGGGTGAGTGTCTGAAAAGTTTCAGCGCTCCGTCCATCATCCCTTTGTGTTTGCTTTGTTTGCCCTAAGTTGGCAGGGTATGCCCAGACGTGGGTCCATTGCTAACTTTGCCACTGGATTCAAGCTAGCTTGGCTGATGAAGGGTGTTACCCAGAAACCGGTCCCAGGATGCTTGTTTCCGGTTCAGGGAAGACCTGGCTTGGCAGTTCGGGCTGGACTGATCCCATGAGGCACAGGGTCAAGACTGATTTGCATGTAGCTGGGTTTGAACTGAGGTGGCGAAGTGAGCTAAAGAATGATGATGGATTCAACCCACCTCTGTGACTGGGGATGAGTGTCTGAAACGTTTCAGCGCTCCGTCCATCATCCCTTTGTGTTTGCCCTAAGTTGGCAGGGTATGCCCAGACGTGGGTCCCTTGCTCACTTTGCCACTGGATTCAAGCTAGCCTGGCTGATGAAGGGTGTTACCCAGAAACCAGTCACAGGATGCTTGTTTCCGGTTCAGGGAAGACCTGGCTTGGCAGTTCGGGATGGACTGTTCCCATGAAGCACAGGGTCAAGACTGATTTGCATGTAGCTGGGTCTGAACTGAGGTGGCGAAGTGAACTAAAGAATGATGATGGATTCACCCAGATCTGTGACTGTGGGTGAGTGTCTGAAAAGTTTTGGCGCTCTGTCCATTATCCCTTTGTGTTTGCTTTGTTTGCCCTAATTTGGCAGGGTATGCCCAGACGTGGGTCCCTTGCTCACTTTGCCACTGGATTCAAGCTTACCTGGTTGATGAAGGGTGTTACCCAGAAACCGGTCCCAGGATGCTTGTTTCCGGTTCAGGGAAGACCTGCCTTGGCAGTTCGGGCTGGACTGTTCCCATGAGGCACAAGGTTATGAATGATTTGCATGTAGCTGGGTCTGAACTGAGGTGGCGAATTGAGCTAAACAATGATGATGGCTTCAACCCAGATCTGTGACTGGGGGTGAGTGTCTGAAAAGTTTCAGCGCTCCGTCCATCATCCCTTTGTGTTTGCTTTGTTTGCCCTATGTTGGCAGGGTATGCCAAGACGTGGGTCCCTTGCTCACTTAGCCACTGGATTCAAGCTAGCCTGGCTGATGAAGGGTGTTACCCAGAAACCGTTACCAAGATGCTTTTTTCCGGTTCAGGGAAGACCTCGCTTGGCAGTTCGGGCTGGACTTTTCCTATGAGGCACAGATTCAAGACTGATTTGCATGTAGCTGGGTCTGAACTGAGGTGGCTAAGTGTGCTAAAGAATGATGATGGATTCAACCCAGATCTGTGACTGGGGGTGAGTGTCTGAAAAGTTTCAGTGCTCCGTCCATCATCCCTTTGTGTTTGCTTTGTTTGCCCTAAGTTGGCAGGGTATGCCCAGACGTGGGTCCCTTGTTAACTTTGCCACTGGATTCAAGCTAGCTTGGCTGATGAAGGGTGTTACCCAGAAACCGATCCCAGGATGCTTGTTTCCGGTTCAGGGAAGACCTGGCTTGGCAGGTCGGGCTGGACTGATCCCATGAGGCATAGGGTCAAGACTGATTTGCATGTAGCTGGGTCTGAACTGAGGTGGCGAAGTGAGCTAAAGAATGTTGATGGATTCAACCCAGATCTGTGACTGGGGTGAGTGTCTGAAACGTTTCAGCGCTCCGTCCATCATCCCTTTGCATTTGCTTTGTTTGCCCTAAGTTGGGAGGGTATGACCAGACGTGGGTCCCTTGCTCATGTTGCCATTGGATTCAAGCTAGCCTGGCTGATGAAGGGTGTTGCCCAGAATCCGGTGCCAGGATGATTGTTTCCGGTGCAGGGAAGACCTGGCTTGGCAGTTTGGGCTGGACTGTTCCCATGAGGCACAGGGTCAACACTGATTTGCATGTAGCTGGGTCTGAACTGAGGTGGCGAAGTGAGCTAAAGAATGATGATGGATTCAACCCAGATCTGTGACTGGGGGTGAGTGTCTGAAAAGTTTCAGCACTCCCTCCATCATCCCTTTGTGTTTGCTTTGTTTGCCCTAAGTTGGCAGGGTATGCCCAGACGTGGGTCCCTTGCTCACTTTGCCACTGGATTCAAGCTAGCCTGGCTGATGAAGGGTGTTACCCAGAAACCTGTCCCAGGATGCTTATTTCTGGTTCAGGGAAGACCTGGCTTGGCAGTTCGGGCTGGACTGTTCCCATGAGGCACAGGGTCAAGACTGATTTGCATGTAGCTGGGTCTAAACTGGAGTGGCGAAGTGAGCTAAAGAATGATGATGGATTCAACCCAGATCTGTGACTGGGGGTGAGTGTATGTAAAGTTTCAGCGCTCCGTCCATCATCCCTTTGTGTTTGCTTTGTTTGCCCTAAGTTGGCAGGGTAGGCCCAGACATGGGTCCCTTGCTCACTTTGCCACTGGATTCAAGCTAGCCTGGCTGATGATGGGTGTTACCCAGAAACCGGTCCCAGGATGCTTGTTTCCGGTTCAGGGAAGACCTGGCTTGTCAGTTCGGGCTGGACTGGTCCCATGAGGCACAGGGTCAAGACTGATTTGCATGTAGCTCGGTCTGAACTGAGGTGGCGAAGTGAGCTAAAGAATGATGAGAGATTCAACCCAGATCTGTGACTGGGGGTGAGTGTCTGAAAAGTTTCAGCGCTGTGTCCATCAACCCTTTGTGTTTGCTTTGTTTGCCCTAAGTTGGCAGGGTATGCCCAGACGTGGGTCCCTTGCTAACCTTGCCACTGGATTCAAGCTAGCTTGGCTGATGAAGGGTGTTCCCCAGAAACCGGTCCCAGGATGCTTGTTTCCGGTTCAGGGAAGACCTGGCTTGGTAGTTCGGGCTGGACTGATCCCATGAGGCATAGGGTCAAGACTGATTTGCATGTAGCTGGGTCTGAACTGAGGTGGCGAAGTGAGCTAAAGAATGTTGATGGATTCAACCCAGATCTGTGACTGGGGTGAGTGTCTGAAACATTTCAGCGCTCCGTCCATCATCCCTTTGTGTTTGCTTTGTTTGCCCTAAGTTGTCAGGGTATGCCCAAATGTGGGTCCCTTGCTCACTTTGCCACTGGATTCAAGCTAGCCTGGCTGATGAAGGGTGTTACCCAGAAACCGGTCCCAGGATGCTTGTTTCCGGTTCAGGGAAGACCTGGCTTGGCAGTTCAGGCTCGACTGGTCCCATGAGTCACAGGGTCAAGACTGATTTGCATGTAGCTGGGTCTGAACTGAGGTGGCGAAGTGAGCTAAAGAATGATGATGGATTCAACCCAGATCTGTGACTGGGGGTGAGTGTCTGCAAAGTTTCAGCACTCCGTCCAACATCCCTTTGTGTTTGCTTTGTTTGCCCTAAGTTGGTAGGGTATGCCCAGAAGTTGGTCCCTTGCTCACTTTGCCACTGGATTCAAGCTAGCCTGGCTGATGAAAGGTGTTACCCAGAAACCTGTCCCAGGATGCTTATTTCTGGTTCAGGAAAGACCTGGCTTGGCAGTTCGGGCTGGACTGTTCCCATGAGGCACAGGGTCAAGTCTGATTTGCATGTAGCTGGGTCAGAACTGAGGTGGCGAAGTGAGCTAAAGAATGATGATGGATTCAATCCCAGACTGTGACTGAGGGTGAGTTTCTGTAAAGTTTCAGTGCTCTGTCCATCATCTCCTTGTGTTTGCTTTGTTTGGCCTAAGTTGGCAGGGTATGCCCAGAAGTTGGTCCCTTGCTCACTTTGCCACTGGATTCAAGCTAGCCTGGCTGATGAAAGGTGTTACCCAGAAACCTGTCCCAGGATGCTTATTTCTGGTTCAGGAAAGACCTGGCTTGGCAGTTCGGGCTGGACTGTTCCCATGAGGCACAGGGTCAAGACTGATTTGTATATAGCTGGGACTGAACTAGGGTGGTGAGGAGAGCTAAAGAATGATGATGGATTCAATCCCGAACTGTGACTGAGGGTGAGTTTCTGTAAAGTTTCAGTGCTCTGTCCATCATCTCCTTGTGTTTGCTTTGTTTGGCCTAAGTTGGCAGGGTATGCCCAGACGTGGCTCCCTTGCTCACTTTGCCACTGGATTCAAGCTAGCGTGGCTAATGAAGGGTGTTACCCAGAAACCGGTCCCAGGATGCTTGTTTAAGGTTCAGGGAAGACCTGGCTTGGCAGTTCGGGATGGACTGTTCCCATGAGGCACAGGGTCAAGACTGATTTGCATGTAGCTGGGTCTGAACTGAGGTGGTGAAGTGAGCTAAAGAATGATGATGGATTCAACCCAGATCAGTGACTGGGGGTGAGTGTCTGACAAAGTTTCAGCGCTCCGTCCATCATCCCTTTGCATTTGCTTTGTTTGCCCTAAGTTGGCAGGGTATGCCCAGACGTGGGTCCCTTGCTCACGTTGCCACTGGATTCAAGCTAGCCTGGCTGATGAAGGGTGTTGCCCAGAATCCGGTCCCATGATGCTTGTTTCCGGTGCAGGGAAGACCTGGCTTGGCAGTTCGGGCTGGACTGGTCCCATGAGGCACAGGGTCAAGACTGATTTGTATATAGCTGGGACTGAACTAGGGTGGTGAGGAGAGCTAAAGAATGATGATGGATTCAATCCCAAACTGTGACTGAGGGTGAGTTTCTGTAAAGTTTCAGTGCTCTGTCCATCATCTCCTTGTGTTTGCTTTGTTTGGCCTAAGTTGGCAGGGTATGCCCAGACGTGGCTCCCTTGTGTGAGAAGTTGGCCTGGCATATGCTGTCCACTAATTATAGTGGGCACCTTGCACCAGTCCAAACAACCCCTTATTGGAGATAGGTTAAAGACAACCTTTATTGAAAGCTATCCTAGTGGTAGCTATGGAGAGCAGCCTTCAGGCTAAGTCTTGAAGGAATGTAAAGCAGCTTGTTTTACCAGTCTATAATCTCTTGAGTGACCAAATGAAAGAGCACCACACCAGGTATATATTCAAAATGTATGTATTTATTACTAAACACACCCCTCTAGTCTCTTTATGAGGCTAGAGTTCGAAGTACATAAGTTATAAGTTATTTAAACACAGTAATAGCACAAATACACGTTTGGGCCCTAGGGGCGTACCAAACCATATACCAATAAAGTGGTAGAAGAACCACGACTGAGCTAGACACTAGGCCTAGAGCCTCTAGAAGTGCTTGGACCGCAAGGAACCACCCAAGGTAGTGACACAGGGGACCCACGGGGGACGCGTGCAGTGTAGTAACACAGCCGCAAATCGCCGTTAACTTCTATGGAGAAAGTCGCGGTTGGGAATTTAAAGAAAAGGGACACTTAAAGAAGGACTTGGAGCAAACCCTTTGAGAACTAGGTCGTTCTAGAGTCTCTACCGACGGGAGCACCGGAGTACTCTTGTTACCTCACCCAGGGAAGCCGGGTGCATAGGTGCCTTTCGGGGTCGGGTTTCGTCGTCGATTTGAATGGCGATCTGCTGCAAAGTGCTGCTGGCGACCAAGTGAAAAGTGTCCGGGTGGATCCAAAGGTGGATCGGAGATCTGAAGAACCTGAAAGCAGAGGGGACAGAGTCTGGGTCACTAGCCAGTGACCAGGAAGGCGATGAGCAGATGCCCACCGATGTCGAGTACTTCAGGTAGGTTGACGGTCGTCTTGACTCTTCAGCCACGAGGTCCAGGAGGCGTTGTCGGCGACCAGGAGCAGGATTCGGGCTGGTACACGATGTCTGTCGAGTGCTGAGGTGTCGGCGACCGGATTGGACCCAACAAGCCTTGGCAACGGCAAGTCTCGATGAAGATGAAGATTGACGATTGTGCAGACCAGCAAGGTCTGAGGAACTCACCCAGCAAGGGTAAGTGAGGGCAAGCCTGGAGCAACCAGGGAGCCCAAGTAGAAAAAGATTGGCCTTCGTGAAGGGCTACTAGCCAACGGGCTAGCGACCGCGAAGGAGCCTCGAGACGGTGCACGTGGAGCTGGCTCATAGGACACTCGTGGAGTGGAGGCCAGTGATCTTCGGTGCAGTTGGTGCTGGAGGCTAGGGCTACTCGGAGCCCAAAGCACGACTTCGTGGGAGACCCAGAAGAGGATGCACTTGCAAATGCGTGCGGTGTCCAGGGGTCACGGTTCCACGTTACCCATGACAGTTACGGGCCTCAGCTTTGCTGGGGACTCAGGGCAGCCTCGGGGAAGTCTGGAAATCCACCTCTGGTGATGCAAAGACTTCGGCGTCCGACGGGAGCTTCAGCGATGCAGACCGGACAATTGCTTCTTTGGTGCCTGCCAAGCAGGGGAGTCACTCCTTGACCCCAAGGGAGATTCTTCTGTCCTCTAATCTTTAAGTAGAGCGTCGAAGGTCCAGGATTTTGTGTCAGAGTTTCGTCCAGGGATAATCTAAAGTCCTAAGGACTGGGTTCCTATACTTATACTAAGTTTAGGGGTTGGACTTACTCTGTGGTCCCACCTATGGGTGGGTCAGGGCAGAGGGGTGGCTACACCCCTTTCCCTTTGTCCAGTTCGCGCCAAAGCAGGGGCTGCAAGCCCCTGATCCGGTTTGAACTGGGGTATGCACAGGGACACCAAATGTGCCCCCAGTGCAGGACTTCAAAGCACCCGAGAGTGCTCCCGCCCAGCCCCAATACACACTATCCTGTCTGGGGAGGTGGTCACACCTCCCTGGGACAGGAAACCTATTGTCCAGGCCTCCCCTGCCGGAGTTTTGGTCAGCAGCAGGAGGCCAGACTTCGTGGCAGCGGCATCCATTTTGTGATGCCAGGGCTTGGAAAGTCAGTACCGGGCATACCGGTGTGTACATGTCTTTCCCTCTAGAAGGGTGGAATGCTACCCCCGCCGCCAGAACTGGCGGGGTGGTAGTATTCCAAGATGTTTGACACCAAACACGACATGTTTCCGTGCAGCCATCCCAAAGTTAGCATTTAACGCGAGGTTATAATGCGCTTAAGAGTATATGGTCAGGCTGCACTACAAACAGCATCAGAGAAGGGTCTCCGAACGCTGCAGAGGGGCCCTGCTCATGCAGGGGCACCCTCTCACATAGGAACTACGCACTCTGCCTTCAGGATTGATAAGGCCTGCCATAGGAGTGACTTATAGGTTTATATGTGTGTATGTATATAGTGATATAGGTAGCCTATATCACAGTAAGGGGTGCATGCACCACCTTACCCAGGCTGCAGTAGCAGACCTGTGGTGTCAGTTTGGATGGCCTTCCAGGGATGGCACAATACATGCTGCAGCCCCTGGTAGGCCTCTGAGGTACCTATGCCCTGGGTACATAGTATACCATATACTAGGGACTTATAAGGGCACTCCAGATTCCAATCAGAGATGTGCCTAAGGCACATGGAAACCATTTTAGAGAGGAAGCAGCTAGGCTGGGGTTCTGATTAGCAGGGCCCCAGCCAGACTAAGGTCGAAAAACAGTGAAGCATCAGCAAAAAGTGGGGGTACCCATGTGAAGCAGATCCTACTCTCCTACACAACCCCCCCAAACGTAGGGACATTAAACTAACCTTGCCCAGTTAAGTCTTCATGTTCTAAGTGGAAGTACCTAGAGAGTCCATCTGCATTGGCATGGTTACTCCCAGGTCTATGTTCCACTGTGAAGTCCATCCCCTGTAGGGAAATGGACCACCTAAGCAGTTTGGGGTTTTCACCCTTCATTTGTTTTAGCCATAAGAGGGGCTTATGGTCTGTTTGAACAAGGAAGTGAGTACCAAACAAGTATGGCCTCAACTTCTTCAGAGCCCAGACCACAGCAAAGGCCTCCCTCTCAATGGCTGACCAACGTTTCTCTCTAGGGGTCAGCCTTCTGCTAATGAAAGCTACTGGCTGATCCTGACCTTCATTCAATTGTGACAGTACAGCCCCTACCCCCAATTCAGATGCATCAGTTTGAACAATGAACTTCTTGGAGTAATCAGGACTCTGTAGAATGGGAGCAGTGCACATGGCCTGCTTCAGGTCATCAAATGCCTTTTGACAGCTAACTGTCCACTGAACCTTTTTGGGCATTTTCTTGGAAGTTAAGTCATTCAGGGGTGTCACTATTGATCCATACCCCTTGACAAATCTCCTATAGTACCCAGTCAGGCCTAAGAAGGCTCTCACCTGAGTCTGGGTAGTTGGAGCAGTCCAGTCCATGATGGTCTGGATCTTGCTCTGCAAGGGTTGAACCTGGCCTCCACCCACAAGGTGGCCCAGGTACACAACCTGACTCTGCCCTATCTGGCACTTGGTGGCCTTGATAGTCAGGCCTGCCTTTGCAGGGCCTGTAAAACATTTCTGAGGTGGACCAGGTGATCCTCCCAGGTGGAGCTAAAGACAGCAATATCATCTAGATATGCTGCACTATAGGCTTCCAGACCTGTAAGGACTGTATTCACCAACCTCTGAAAAGTGGCAGGTGCATTCTTCAGACCAAAGGGCATCACCACAAATTGATAATGCCCACTAGGGGTTGAGAATGCTGTTTTTGGCTTTGCATCATCAGCTAGTCTGATCTGCCAGTAGCCAGCTGTCAAGTCAAATGTGCTTAGATACTTGGCTGAGGCCAAAGTGTCTATTAGCTCATCTGCCCTTGGTATTGGATGGGCATCAGTCCTAGTGACTGCATTGAGACCCCTGTAGTCCACACAAAACCTCATCTCTCTTTTTCCACCACTGGTGTGAGGTTTTGGCACAAGGACCACTGGACTAGCCCAAGGGCTATCTGAGGGTTCAATAACTCCCAAATCCAACATCTTCTGGACTTCTGTCCTGATACAGTCCCTGACATGGTCAGGTTGCCTATAAATCTTATTTTTAATAGGCAGACTGTCCCCAGTGTCCACTTCATGAGTGCACCAGGTGGTCTGACTTGGAGTTAGTGAGAACATGTGTCTGAACTGATTGAGCACCTGTCTACAATCAGTTTGCTGCTGGGTAGTGAGGCTGCATGCCAAGGCTACACCATCCACTGACCCATCATCAGGGTTCTGTGAGAGCAGGTCAGGGAGTGGGTCACTCTCTTCCTCCTGTCCCTCATCAGTAGCCATGAGCAAGCCCATGTCTGCCCTGTCCACATATGGTTTTAACCTGTTGACATGGAGAACCTGGGGGACTCCTGGGTGTTCCTAGGTCTACTAAGTAGGTAACCTCACCCTTCTGCTCAACAATGGTGTGGGGTCCACTCCATTTGTCTTGGAGAGCTGCTGGGGCCACTGGCTCCAATACCCACACCTTCTGTCCTGGCTGATAAACAGTCAGTACAGCCTTTTGGTCATGCCAGGCCTTTTGAAGTTCCTGGCTAGCCTCAAGGTTTTTAGTTGCCTTTTTCTTATACTCAGCCATCCGGGAGTGGAGACCAAGTACGTAGTCCACTATGTCTTGCTTTGGGGGCTTGAGAGGTAACTCCCATCCTTCCTTCACCAAGCACAGTGGACCCCTGACAGGGCGACCAAACAAAAGTTCAAAAGGGCTGTAGCCAACACCCTTTTGAGGCACCTCCCTGTATGCAAATAAAAGGCAGGGCAAGAGTATGTCCCATCTTCGCCTAAGCTTTTCTGGGAGCCCTTTAATCATGCCCTTCAAGGTTTTGTTGAATCTCTCAACTAAACCATTGCATTGTGGGTGATAGGGTGTGGTGAACTTGTAAGTCACTCCACACTCCTTCCACATTGCTTTTAAGTATCCAGACATAAAGTTAGCACCCCTGTCTGATACAACCTCCTTAGGAAAGCCCACTCTTGAGAAAATTCCCAGGAGGGCCCTTGCCACCACAGGTGCTGTAGTGGTCCTAAGGGGAATAGCCTCTGGGTACCTGGTGGCATGATCCACTACCACCAGGATAAACCTGTGCCCAGATGCTGTTTGGGGATCCATGGGACCAACAATGTCAATCCCCACCCTTTCAAAGGGAACCCCCACCACAGGTAGTGGTATCAGGGGGCCTTTGTAGTGCCACCTGCCTTGCCACTGGCCTGGCAGGTGACACAGGAAGCGACAAAACTCCTTGGTGTCTTCAGACATGTGGGGCCAGTGAAAGTGAGGGACAATTCTGTCCCAAGTCTTGTTCTGGCCCAGGTGACCTGCTAAGGGAATATCATGGGCTAGGGTCAATAGGAAGCCCCTGAACTTCAGAGGTATAACCACCCTCCTGGTAGCACCAGGCTTGGGGTCTCTACACTCTGAGTACAAGAGTCCATCATCCCAATACACAGTATGGGGACCACTAGCTTTCCCAGCAGCCTCAGCAGCAGCTTGCTGTCTGAGGGGTTCAAGAGAGGGGCAGCTCTGCTGCTCCTGGCTCAGATCTGCCCTGGAAGGTCCCCCTGTCCCCAAGAACTCAACCTGGTCAGGTTCAAGCTCCTCTGGGACAGTTCCTTCCTCAGGACTGAGATCATCCCCCTCAAGGGACTGATCTTCCTTCTGAGCCAAGGGGAAGGCACTGCCTTTACCCTACTACTCCTCCTCTTGGAAGGCACTTGGTCCATTATTCCAGAATCCAAGGCCTGTTCAGTGCTAGACATTTTGGCTTGTGACCTGGTCACAGCAAACACATCTGCAGGGATCCCCAGCATTTCTGCATGGGTCCTGAGCTCCACTTCTGCCCAAGCTGAAGTTTCTAAGTCATTGCCAAGCAAGCATTCAACTGGTAGGTCTGCACTTACCACAACCTTCTTAAGGCCAGTTACCCCTCCCCAGGAGAAGTTAACAACTGCCAGAGTATGGTCTGTTCTGACGTTGCTAGCATTGGTCACTTGGTACATCTCACCAAGTATAACTTGCCCAGGATTCACAAGGTCTTGTGTCACCATGGTGACACTTGCCCCTGTGTCCCTAAATGCCAAAGCCTCTCGTCCATTGATTAAAGGCTGTTGTCTGTACTTGCCCAGATTACTGGGACTCATAGAGGAGGTCATATCCATGCCTCCATCACAGACTAGGACAGCCTGAGTGAGTTCTCTGACTAGGTCAGAGCCCATCTCAGTACCCAGGGTCAACCCTACTAAACCCTTGGTTGTAGTACTCCCACCACCAACTGTAACTGCACTAGGGGGAGCAGGTGCCTTAGGGGCATTGGTGGGGGCTGGAGTCGAGTCTTTGGACTTGGTGCAATCACTGGTCCAGTGGGTCTTTTGCTTACAGACCTTGCACCATGGTTTTCTTTGGCCTTTCCCTTTGGTAGACTGTGAATCCCCACCTGAAGAAGATTTTTGGGGGCCTTGTGAAGACTTTTGATCTTTACCCTTCTCCCCACCCTTATCAGAGTTCTTAGAATCTTGCTTCTTAGGGTCACCACCTTGGTTCTGTACCTTCTGCCTCACCCTGGTTCTGACCCACTTGTCTGCCTTCTTTCCCAATTCTTGGGGAGAGGTCAGATCAGAGTCCACCAGGTACTGATGCAACAGCTGATTTTGACAGTTATTAAGAATCTGCTCCCTCATTATCAGATTGTACAATCCTGTGAAGTCACACACCTTACTGCCCATCAACCAGCCTTCCAGAGCCTTAGCAGAACAATCCACATAGTCTACCCAGTCTTGAGTCTGTGCTTTTTGGGCATCTCTGAACTTTAACCTGTATTGTTCAGTTGTTAGGCCAAACCCATCAATAAGAGCACTCTTCAAGACCTTGTAATTATCAGCATCCTCTTCTCTTACAGTGAGGAGCTTGTCTCTACATTTGTCTGCAAAGGAGAGCCACACGATTGCTGCCCACTGCCCCTGAGCGACCTTCTGTACTTTACAGGCCCTCTCTAGAGCAGTTATCCATTTGTGGTTGTCATCCCCACTCTGGTAGGGAGGGACAATCTTGCTCAGGTTTCTATGGTCATAAGACCTTTCCCTATCTCTAGGGATATTGCTGCCACCATGGGACTCTAGTCCCAACTGTTTTCTCTCTTTGTAGAGATCTAGGGACTCCCTGTCTAGAGCCAATTGCTGCTTTCTGAGTTCAAGCTGGGCTTGCTCATACTGAATCAGCCTCTTTCTCCTCTCATGAGAGGATTCCCTCCTATGAGAGGAGACAGAGGTCCCTATTGAGGTGTCAGAGTGGTTAGACTCCTGAGAAGGAGATCTAGACCTTCTAGGCACACTCATAATCCTTCCTGGGGGGACAAAGTGGAGGTCATTCTGATCCTCCTCTTCCTCTTCCACAGGAGGGATTGGGTCTTCCAGGTCAGGGTCATTGTCACCCTCCTGGTCAGTTCCAGAGGGGGGGTTGGGGGTGTTCCTACCCCTGGCCCCATCCTCATCTTCTGCCCCACCCTCTGCACCTGCCCCTTCAGTCCCTAAGGGCCTGTTGAGGTCATCAGCCATTAACATCTCTCTCAGATGTTGGGTGGTGGGACTTTGGCCTGTCTTCAGTTTCCTCACATTGCATATTGCTCTCAATTCCAAGAATGGGAGTGTATCATACTTGGAGGGAAGAAGCCCAGTGGCTTCTGGCAAGGACTCTCTGGGTCCTGGCTTTGAAGACATCACTAGTGAGGTGTGGTGTATGCACTACCTACTCTAGTGTGGCCTACTAAACTCTCTTGAGTTGTAGAAAGGGTGTGCTATCCCTTAACACACAACTCTAAGTTCAGTAGAACTTACTGTATACTAAGCTTAATTTATATGTACCTTAGGTACCTTTAGTGGTTTTCAGTTGATCAATTCAATTGAGATTATCTGGTAAAACAATAGCAAGCTGGAATCCCACACGCTGCACACCAATGTGAGAAGTTGGCCTGGCATATGCGGTCCACTAATTATAGTGGGCACCTTGCACCAGTCCAAACAACCCCTTATTGGAGATAGGTTAAAGACAACCTTTATTGAAAGCTATCCTAGTGGTAGCTATGGAGAGCAGCCTTCAGGCTAAGTCTTGAAGGAATGTAAAGCAGCTTGTTTTACCAGTCTATAATCTCTTGAGTGACCAAATGAAAGAGCACCACACCAGGTATATATAAAATATATGTATTTATTACTAAACACACCCCTCCAGTCTCTTTATGAGGCTAGAGTTCGAAGTACATAAGTTATAAGTTATTTAAACACAGTAATAGCACAAATACACGTTTGGGCCCTAGGGGCGTACCAAACCATATACCAATAAAGTGTTATAAGAACCACGACTGAGCTAGACACTGGGCCTAGAGCCTCTAGAAGTGCTTGGACCGCAAGGAACCACCCAAGGTAGTGACACAGGGGACCCACGGGGGACGCGTGCAGTGTAGTAACACAGCCGCGAATCACCGTTAACTTCTATGGAGAAAGTCGCGGTTGGGAATTTAAAGAAAAGGGACACTTAAAGAAGGACTTGGAGCAAACCCTTTGAGAACTAGGTCGTTCTAGAGTCTCTACCCACGGGAGCACCGGAGTACTCTTGTTACCTCACCCAGGGAAGCCGGGTGCATAGGTGCCTTTCGGGGTCGGGTTTCGTCGTCGATTTGAATGGCGATCTGCTGCAAAGTGCTGCTGGCGACCAAGTGAAAAGTGTCCGGGTGGATCCAAAGGTGGATCGGAGATCTGAAGAACCTGAAAGCAGAGGGGACAGAGTCTGGGTCACTAGCCAGTGACCAGGAAGGCGATGAGCAGATGCCCACCGATGTCGAGTACTTCAGGTAGGTTGACGGTTGTCTTGACTCTTCAGCCACGAGGTCCAGGAGGCGTTGTCGGCGACCAGGAGCAGGATTCGGGCTGGTACACGATGTCTGTCGAGTGCTGAGGTGTCGGCGACCGGATTGGACCCAACAAGCCTTGGCAACGGCAAGTCTCAATGAAGATGAAGATTGACGATTGTGCAAACCAGCAAGGTCTGAGGAACTCACCCAGCAAGGGTAAGTGAGGGCAAGCCTGGAGCAACCAGGGAGCCCAAGTAGAAAAAGATTGGCCTTCGTGAAGGGCTACTAGCCAACGGGCTAGCAACCGCAAAGGAGCCTCGAGACGGTGCACGTGGAGCTGGCTCACAGGACACTCGTGGAGTGGAGGCCAGTGATCTTCGGTGCAGTTGGTGCTGGAGGCTAGGGCTACTCGGAGCCCAAAGCACGACTTTGTGGGAGACCCAGAAGAGGATGCACTTGCAAATACGTGCAGTGTCCAGGGGTCACGGTTCCACGTTACCCACGACAGCTACGGGCCTCAGCTTTGCTGGGGACTCAGGGCAGCCTCGGGGAAGTCTGGAAATCCACCTCTGGTGATGCAAAGACTTCGGCGTCCGACGGGAGCTTCAGCGATGCAGACCGGACAATTGCTTCTTTGGTGCCTGCCAAGCAGGGGAGTCACTCCTTGACCCCAAGGGAGATTCTTCAGTCCTCTAATCTTTAAGTAGAGCGTCGAAGGTCCAGGATTCTGTGTCAGAGTTTCATCCAGGGATAATCTAAAGTCCTAAGGACTGGGTTCCTATACTTATACTAAGTTTAGGGGTTGGACTTACTCTGTGGTCCCACCTATGGGTGGGTCAGGGCAGAGGGGTGGCTACACCCTTTCCCTTTGTCCAGTTCGCGCCAAAGCAGGGGCTGCAAGCCCTGAGTCTGGTTTGAACTGGGGTATGCACTAGGGACACCAAATGTGCCCCCAGTGCAGGACTTCAAAGCACCCGAGAGTGCTCCCGCCCAGCCCCAATACACACTATCCTGTCTGGGGAGGTGGTCACACCTCCCTGGGACAGGAAACCTATTGTCCAGGCCTCCCCTGCCGGAGTTTTGGTCAGCAGCAGGAGGCCAGACTCGTGTCTGTGGCAGCGGCATCCATTTTGTGATGCCAGGGCTTGGAAAGTCAGTACCGGGCGTGTACATGTCTTTCCCTCTAGAAGGGTGGAATGCTACCCCCGCCGCCAGAACTGGCGGGGGGTAGTATTCCAAGATGTTTGACACCAAACACGACATGTTTCCGTGCAGCCATCCCAAAGTTAGCATTTAACGCGAGGTTATAATGCGCTTAAGAGTATATGGTCAGGCTGCACTACAAACAGCATCAGAGAAGGGTCTCCGGAACGCTGCAGAGGGCCCTGCTCATGCAGGGGCACCCTCTCACATAGGAACCACGCACTCTGCCTTCAGGATTGATAAGGCCTGCCATAGCAGTGACTTATAGGTTTATATGTGTGTATGTATATAGTGATATAGGTAGCCTATATCACAGTAAGAGGTGCATGCACCACCTTACCCAGGCTGCAGTAGCAGACCTGTGGTGTCAGTTTGGATGGCCTTCCAGGGGTGGCACAATACATGCTGCAGCCCCTGGTAGGCCTCTGAGGTACCTATGCCCTGGGTACATAGTATACCATATACTAGGGACTTATAAGGGCACTCCAGATTCCAATCAGAGATGTGCCTAAGGCACATGGAAACCATTTTAGAGAGGAAGCAGCTAGGCTGGGGTTCTGATTAGCAGGGCCCCAGCCAGACTAAGGTCGAAAAACAGTGAAGCATCAGCAAAAAGTGGGGGTACCCATGTGAAGCAGATCCTACTCTCCTACACCTTGCTCACTTTGCCACTGGATTCAAGCTAGCCTGGCTAATGAAGGGTGTTACCCAGAAACCGGTCCCAGGATGCTTGTTTAAGGTTCAGGGAAGACCTGGCTTGGCAGTTCGGGCTGGATTGTTCCCATGAGGCAAAGGGGCAAGAATGATCTGCATGTAGCTGGGTCGTAACTGAGGTGGCGAAGTGAGCTAAAGAATGATGATGTATTCAACCCAGATCTGTGACTGGGGGTGAATGTCTGAAAAGTTTCAGCGCTCTGTCCATCATCCCTTTGTGTTTGCTTTGTTTGCCCTAAGTTGGCAGGGTATGCCCAGTCGTGGGTCCCTTGCTCACTTTGCCACTGGATTCAAGCTAGCCTGGCTGATAAAGGGGTGTTGGAAATGGCCCTTTTTGCAGGGTCACCCCTAAACTTTTTGCCTGCCTCCTGTATTTTTGCTGACCTGTTTCTGCTGGTTTTATGACTCTGGGCACTGTACCACTGCTGTTCAGTGCTAAAGTGCATATGTTCTCCCTTTGTAAATATGTCTATGTGAATTGGTACATCCCTGATTGGCTTATTTGGTTTACCTGTTAGTCCCTAGTAGTGTGGCCTGTGTGTGCCCAGGGCTGGTAAACCAAATGCTGCTGGTGGGCCTGCAGCACTGATGTGTGCCACCCACAGAAGCAGCTTGTAAAGTGTGTCTCAGACGTGCCACTGCAGTGTCTGTGTGCAGTCCAGAACTGCCATCTTGGCTGTGAAGTGCACCCACTTCCCAGCCCCTAAACCTTCCCTTGGCATCATGTAAGTCACCCCTATGGTAGGGTGCATTGTATGTGTAAGGTAGGACATGCCTTGGTCTGTGTAGCATGTCCTGGCAGTGAATTACACCCAATTTCGTTTTTCACTACTGTAAGGCTACCTGTTCCTCATAGGCTAGAATGGGCAGTTTGACTATTACATCCTATAGTCCTAACTGACCCCAGGAACATGGTAGAAAAACGAATTTAGTATGCCTGAGCTCAGAATATTAAAATACATCTTTTAGTGAAGTTTATTTTTATATCCTGTGTTTGAAAATACCACTTTTAGAAAGTAGGTATTTTCTTGCCTAAGCCTTCCAGTGTGCTCTGCTGTTATGTGTATTGGCTGTCTGGGTTTGGAGGGGCAGGGCAGGCTGAGTCAGACCTGGGTTGAATAGAGAGATCTGCATTTAGAGTATGGGGAGGGGTGGCTCCTTGACCTGAATAGGGCTGTGCCTGGCAAAGTGAATGCTGGCTCCACCTCCTACTGTGTGTCTGATAGCAGACCCCCTCTTTCTGAAAGGAAGGATGCAGCCTGGTAAACAAAGTGCTCCAGGACTGACCAGAACTGGTTCTGGCTAGGCTCAGTGACTTGTAGCTTCTGAGAACAAAGACTTTTGGGGTATAAATATCTGTGCTCAAACCCCTACAATTTGTATTGCCCCTGGATCTGAAGAGGAAACTCTGTCCCTGCCACTGGAGGAATCTGCAGGAAGTGACTGTCCTTGTGTGTTTTTCTTGCATTGGCCTCCAGCAGTGACCACTGGACCTTGAAGAAGAAGGAAAAGGACTTTTGAGAGAACTTGTATTTTTGTTACAGCAATTACCCAAGGGCTAGGAAAAGAGCAAGCCTCCTGCTGGAGTCTCAGGCACATCAGACTCCACCACCAACCTCCTGCTTCCTCCCTGCGAGGATTGCTATCTGCTGATGAGGCCCCTGTGAGTTCCAGGGCCTCTAGTTTGCTTCAGAGAAAAGAGTGCTGGAAATCGACGCTAACGCACCTTTGCGAGCCGCTGCAGCTGAGAGCGCTGGAAAAATCATTGCGCTGCTGCCGCTGAGTGCTCGCAACACGAAACCATCGCTAACGCCTCTTTGCGAGCCGCTGCAGCCGAGACGCGCTGGAAAAATCATCGCGCTGCTGTCACCGAGCGCTCGCAACCCCTACAGAAATCATCGCTTCAAGACATCGCATTGCGGACGCCATGCGTCCGCCATTTTTATCGCACCGGATTTCGTCGCTCCCTCGCGGAGCGCCATTTCTTCGCATCGCAACACAATCGCACAACGCAACAGGATCGTCGCATCGACTTCTCCCTCGCGGCAAGAAAGTCATCGCATCGGCGGCCTAGCGTGCAGAAGTTGGTCGCATCGTCTCCGCACGCATCAGCAGATCGGCGCATCATCCTCCCTTGCGGCAAGGATTTAACGCATCGCCGGCCCCGCGTGAGGAAAATCATCGCTACCAATTCTTTGCGACATTTTGTTGGTTTTGCTACTGAATTCAGGTACTTTGTGAGAGAAAGGGTCGCAGAGACCACTGCTTTGGATTCGAACCTTATTTTTGCAACCTTTGAACGAGAAAGGGTCGCAGAGACCACTGCTTTGAATTTGAACCTTATTTTTGCAAGTTTTGAACTATTTTTGACAGTCCTTCAACAGCAATCCTATTTTTGACAGTATTGTGGCTTTTACAGTTATTGGTCTTGTGATAAGTCTATATATATATAAAGATACTTAGGGGCATATTATCAAGAACGGCGTTAAAAATTATCGCCGGTTTAGTGGCAGAAAACTGCCGCTAAAGCGGCAATAATGGGCTTGATAATATGCCCTTGAGAATTCCAATAGAAGTCCATGTTCTGGTGTGAACATGGGCTTCTATTGGAATTCTCAAGGGCATATTATCAAGCCCATTATCGCCGCTTTAGCGGCAGTTTTCTGCCGCTAAACCGGCGATAATTTTAACACCGTTCTTGATAATATGCCCCACTTATTTTTTATAACTACTTGTGTGGTGTCCCTTTGTAGTGTGCCTTACTGTGTTACTGTATATGGTCATAAATGCTTCACACACTGCCTCTGAGATAAGCCTACCTGCTCTTGCTACGTTACCACAGGGTTGAGAAGGTGTATTAAAGAGGGTAGCCCTCTCACTCTGACTTAGGAAGAAGGGTCCCTACTTGGACAGTGGCCAGCCATTGCCAACTAGAGACCCCCATTTCTAACATTGGTGGTCAGCGGTGAGGATCTGGACTTGCATTTATGATTGCATACAATAATTATAGTGTACACTACTAGTGAGTGCAGACCATAACGCAACCACATACATTTTTGAAGTTTTTTTTTTTTATTCTATTTTTGATTGATATTGCCCGTGATTGTTACAATGGGCAAGCCTATTTTTTATTGATATTGCCGGTGATAGTACCCGCATACATTTTTGAGAATTGTTGGATCCTATATTGTGATTGATATTGCCGGTGATTTTTTACCCGCATACATTTCCTTGAGAAGTTTTCTTCTATCTTTTATTGATATTGCCAGTGATTGTTACAATGGGCAAGCCTATGTTTTATTGATATTGCCAGGTGATAGTACCCACATACATTTTTGAGAATTGTTGGATCCTATATTGTAATTGATATTGCCGGTGATTTTTTACCAGCATACATTTTCTTGAGAAGTTTTCTTCTATCTTTTATTGATATTGCCCATGATTGTTACAATGGGCAAGCCTATTTTTATTGATATTGCCGGTGATAGTACCCGCATACATTTTTGAGAGTTTTTGGATCCTATATTGTGATTGATATTGCCGGTGATTTTTTACCCGCATACATTTTCTTGAGAAGTTTTCTTCTATCTTTTATTGATATTGCCCGTGATTGTTACAACGGGCAAGCCTATTTTTTTATTATTGATATTGCCAGTTATTGCTACAATGGGTCTTGCTGAAATGAGACCTACCTTTTATATAGATGATCTGTTGACCTACAGTCTAGAGGAGCTAAGGATGTTCTGTGAGGAGAGGGGCTTAGCAGTGAGTAGGAAGGAGACTCAGCTATCCCTGCAGACATCCCTGAGACTTTGGCAACAAGACAGATGGAGATTCTTGGAGTCCTAGTACACCTACCAAGAGGGTAGTTGGTCTGAGGGTGGCTCTTCTCCCGACCACCCTGTTCCTTCTCTTTATTAGTGACCAAGGACTCCGGAATCTCGTGCTGTCTTGACGCCAAGTGCGAGACTAATCTGCGAGGATAACTGGTCGCTAAACCTCCCTCACTCGCTGCTGAAGCCCGCCTCCTCTGCGGCGTCCTTAGCTCTGGGCTGAATCCGCGGATCGTCTGAGTGGGTCTCGCATTAATGGCAATGACTGACTATTATCAATAATGAAATGGGCTTGCTCGTTAATGACAATCTGGCTAATATCAAGATGGGAAACTTCTCAGAGAAAATATCTTGATAGCGACGATATCGGTCATGGATCCCGAAAACTCTCAAACTAACGTCGTGACCACGATATCGATGAAATGGGCGCCGTGTGCGATAAGTAGATATCGATAAAGATGAGCTTCTCAAGAAAATCAATAGCTGGTAAAAAAAATCGCATATATCAATTATGGGATCAACAATTCAGATGCTGTGGGTATCGCCTGGCAAATATCAGTAAGGCATGGGCTTCGCCCGTATGACTGATCGCTGATTATTATCGATAGAGATGGAAACTTCTCCAGAAATGTAATCTTGAATATACTTGCGACGATATCAATCTGTAGGATCGGCAATTCTCCAGATGTAATCTTGAAGATACTAATGCGATTAATCAATGAAAATGGGCTTGCCCATTGCGGCGATCGCTGATCAGTGAAATGGAATAAAGGAGGCTTCAAATGTATATTGATTGGATTATGATTGCGCTCACTGTGTGTACGCTGTAATTGTTGTGTGCGATCATGAAATGCGGAAGTCAGATCTCACCGTGACCACCAATGTTAAATGGGGTCTCTGGTGGCTTGTGGCTGATACTGAAGTAGAGACCCTTCTTCACAAGTCAGAATTGAAGGCTACCTGCAACCGCCTTCTTCCGGCCTGTGGTAGCGTTAACAGAAGTAGGCTCGGGAGCAGTGACATTTATGAGCGCTATACGGCGAGCGCAGGAAGAGCTACAGAGGACGCCACGCAGCGTTTGCAAAAATAAGTCGAGGCATATTATGGGCGATGGCACAAGATTTATAAAGCATTTGTGAGGCAGAAAACGCCGCAAAAAGCTGTGCCGATAATGCAGGATAATATGCCATCAGGATTCAGTGGAGCCGTGTTCACGCAGGAGACATGGGCTTCTGTGGAATTCTCAGAACTTTATCAAGCCCATTATTGCGCTTTAGCGGCAGTTTTCCTGCTCCAGCCGGCGATAATTTTAGCGCCGTTCAGCGATGTGTAGCACAAATCTTTATATATCGTTATCACAAGATAATAACTGTAAAAAGCCGCAATACTGTCAGAAATAGGATTGCTGTTGGACCAATCAAAGTTCAAAACACCCGAAAATAAGGTTCAAATTAAGCGTATCTCTTGAACCCTGCCGTTCAGGCGCAAATAAGGTTGATCAAAACGTGGTCTCTGCGACACCTATCTCACAAAGTACCTGGCAAAACAACAAATGTAAGCAAAGTGCGATCCTTTGCGCAAAGAGGAGATGATCTTGATCGCGATCGTGACGATCTGCGCTAGGCGCGTCGACTGTTTTCTTGCGGCATTAGCGATCTATTGCGATCGCGAAAATGGCGCTCGAAGGCTGGCGAAAATCGATGCTGACAAATGGCCAGGCGCATGGCGATCATATCTTTGGCGATGTTTCTGTGAACTAGCGGCTTCCGTGTGCTGTAGCGATGATTTCCAGCGTCTCATGCAGCGTCTGCAGAAAGATTGCGTGTTATGTGGCCTCAGCGGCAGCAGCGCTGTATTCCAGCGGCTCTCAGCATGGAATTTCAACGCTCTTCTGAGTAAACTGAAGGCCTGGGGCACAGGGAACCTCGGCAGCGAATATCACTGCCAGGAAGGAAGCAGGAGGTGGTAATTGAAAATTATTCATTCGGCGAAGGCAGCCGCGAACCCTTCAACAAAATGCAAGTTCTCTCAAGAGATCGCCTCTCAGGTCCGGTGATCTGCTGGGCCAGTAAGAAAACACACAAAGACAGTCACTCACTACGGGTGGCATGAGGACACTGTTGTAGGAGTTGTTGCAGTCTTCTGCCCCCAAAGTCTTACTGTTCAGAGGAAGCTACGAGCCTAGCCAGAGCAGTTCTGGTCGGTCTGGAGCACTGTTTGCCGGGCTGCATCCTTCACTTTCGAAGGGGGTGCTTGTCAGGCTTGCACGGTGGGAGGTGGAGCCAGCATTCACTCTTGCCCAGGCGCAGCCTATTCAGATCAGGAGCCACCTACACTCCCACGTATACAAAATGCCGAATCTCTCTATTCCGCAGGTGCAGGCTCGGCCTGTCCACCTGCCCTACGCAAAGCCCGAGACGTGGCTGGCTGCATGGCGACGAAACACTGGAGGCACGGGCAGAAATACCCTGCCTGCCAAAGTGGTATTTTTCAGAGCGCAGGATATGAAGATAGGCTTCGCAAAGGTGTGTTTTAATATTCTGAGCTCCAGCGCATGCTTCAAATTCGTTTTCTGCCATGTTCGCGGGGTCAGTTGGGACATGGGATAATGATGGTTGAGCTGCCTTATGAGGAGACGGGCAACGCTGGCTCAGTGGCGGGAATTGTAGTCACTGCTTGGGACATGCTACGCGGTGGGCATGTCTACGCTTACGCATACAATGCGCCCCTGCCGCTGGGGAGTGACACATGATGAGGGGTTTAGGGGCTGGGAGATGGGTGCACTCCGGCCAAGATGGCGGTTCTGGACTGCGCACAGACACTGCGTGACTGCGTCTGAACACACCTGTTTATGCGTGGTGACATCGGGCCCGATTTATTTTACCGGCCCGCAATTACCTGACTACTGGGGATAACAGATGAAATAAAATAAACCAATCCAGGGATGTGCCAGTTTCGCATCTTATATTTACAGGAAGAACATATGCGCTGTACGGTGCCCGGAGTGATCGGCAGAACAGGTCAGCAAACCTCACGGGGCAGGCAGGATTTAGGGGTGACCGCAAAGCAACGCTATCGGGCTATGCCCAATCCGGTGGCAAAGTGAGCAGGGACCGCGTGGGCCTGCAGCTAGGGCAGAACAAAGCTGGCCTGAGAATGGTTTCAGGCGCTGAGCATTCACCCCCAGTGTTTGAGTCCTGTATACATCATCATTCTTTAAGCTCATATGCCTCGGTTCACGACAGCACACATGCAGATTCTTGCCTTGCCTCATCGAAGTTGGCTGAGGCCAATTCCCTGAACCTTGAAACAAGCATCCTGGAGACGATTTCTGGGTAACGCATTAACCAGGCTAGCAGTGAGAGAAACAGGATCTGCTTGCATGGGTACCCTGTTTTTAAGACACTGGGGCTTATAGCTGAACTTATTAACCTCTCTCTAAAATGGTTTCCGCTGTAGCTGAGCACATCTGGTGGAGTGCTATAAGTCCCACAGTATATGGTATACTATGCCCAGAACATAAGTACACGGAGACTACCAGGGGCTGCAGCGCTATGTCTTGCCTCATCCAAACTGACACCACAGATCTGCTACTGCACGGCCTGAGGCCAGATACTTACGCATATATTATAAAGTCATGGCGGGCCTTATCGGCGTGGGATTTCCCCATGTGGAGGGTGCCCCGCCATGAGCAGGGCCCTCTCCCAGCGCAGAATTTTCTCTGATAGCTGTTTGTAGTGCAGCCTGACCGCAAATGCGGCTGGGATGGCGCGGAAACATGTCGTGTTTGGTGTCAAACATCAAGCGGAATACTACCCCGCCAGTTCTGTGTAGTATTCCACTCTAGAGGAAGACGTATTGCGCCCGCTAATCACAGATGGATGCGCTGCCTCTACGAGACGATCGGCCTCCTGCTGCTGACAAACGACAGAAACCTGGATGCTCGTTCTGTCCCAGGGAGAATGTGACCACTCTCCCGAACAGAATGAGTGTGTGAGGCTGGTGGAACGCTCTGGTGCTGAAGTCTGCGCTGGAGCATTTGTGTCCTGCGCTGCCCCAGTTCAGGCCGGATCGCGCATTTCTGGCAGAGGCTGGACAGAGAGTGGCCCTCTGCTGACCCCGCCCAGCAGGTGGGACGCAGTAAGTCCAGTGGAAGCAGTAGTAGCGATGAGACTTTGAGATTAATCACTGGATGAACTCTGACACGCTACTTTAAGATTGGAGGACAAACTCGCGGGATCAGGAGTGACTCACTAGCGGGCAAAAAACGGTGTCGGTCTGCGCATCAGCTAAACCACAGACAGCCTGGGGTGGATTTCAGACTTTCCCGGGCTTTGCCCTGAATCCCCAGCGAAGCTGAGCCGGCTAATAGGTGGGTAACGGTTGAAACTTGGACGCATGTTCTGGTCAAATCTCTTCTGGGTGCTCCCCGCAAGTGGTGCTGGACTCGGTGTTCAGCTCAGCAGCTGCCGAAGATCTGGCCTCAGCTCCCGCGGTGATCGCGTCCGCGTCGCCTGCACCGATCTCGGCGCTCGCTGTACCGAACGATATGGCCCTTCACGGCCAATCTTTACCGCGGGCTCCTGGTGCCCGAACTATCACTTTACCCTTGCAGCAGGTAGTTCTGTGGTTTGCACGTCGTCAATCTTCATCTTCGTGAACTGCCGTTGTAGGCTTGTTGAGTCCCAGTCGATTAGCGTACCTCGGCTTCGTTTTGGGCAGCGTGCCGGCCAGTCTGACAACTCACGAACACCAAATGACTGAAGTCAGAGACGGCAGATCGGCCTACCTGGTACTGGACATCCGGTGAACTCCGTAAACGCTCACCAGTCGCTGGCTGGTGACCTTTCGGAGTTCATTCATCTCCTCGCCTTTGGATCCCGCCACGGTTGCGCAAGCGATTGTGGCGAGCACTTTGCGTACTGGACCATTCCATGGCGGCCCCGAAGACATGCGCGACCTCACACAGATGGCAACAGGTACTCGATGGCAGAGACTCTGGAGCGACACAGTTCTCAGGGGTTTGCTCAGATCACTCTTTGGGGCGCTCTGGAGATTCCCGGCGTTTCTCTCCCATGGGGGACCAGCGGTGATTGTGACGTGATACTACGCTGCCGTCCCCGTGAATTCACAATGTTGCAGCAGATTAACTATCAGCGCTTCTGGAAGGCTCTGAGCCTGAGTGTCTGAAAACGATCAGATGATTCTTGACCCGACCAGCCTGGTTTGGTAAGCCTAGAAGGCGTGTATTTGTGTATTACTGTGTTTAAAATAACGCAACTTATCGTGCGAACTCTGGCCTCATATAAATGTTTGTAATAGATGCATAGCATTTAGCGCGCAGTGTGGTGCCAACCGTTTGGTCGCTCAGAGATTATGGACTGGTAAGACAAACAGCATTCGCTAAAGGCAACGAAACTGCTGCTCCCCTTACCGCTGGGGTAACCGGTAAGGTTGTCTTCAGCCTATGCTCCAATGAGCTGTTTGGACGGTGCAGGTGCCGCTCCATAATTATTGGACACGCTGCATTGACCGACCGCGCAGCGTGAATTCCAGCATATTGTTGCCGAATAATCTCGGGTAATTGATCAACTGAAAGCACTAGCTGCCACAAATTTATGTGTAAACCCCAGTATACAGTGAGTTCACTGAACTAGGTTGTGATGGGTAGAGGATAGCACACCCTTTCTGGCTTTCAGAAGGGACTTTGGTAGGCCGCGCGCTAAATTAGTGGTGCGCCACCCGCCTCGTGATCTTCAAAGCCAGGACAGAGGAAGTCTTGCCGAAGCCCATGAACTCTTCACTCAGTGCGTACATACATTCCTGGGGTGAGCAATATCTGAGAGGAGAGCTGAGACAGTACCACCCAACATCTGAGAGATTGTGGCTGATATTTCAAGCGATACCAAGGCTGAGACAGTCACAGAGAATGAAGATGGCGATTTGGATGGGGCCAGGGGTAGGCACTAACCCCCCTGGGGCGACCCGGGAGAGTGACAATGTTTGACCTGAAGACAATCCCTCTGTGGAAAGGAGGATCAGAATGATTTCCGCTTTGTCCCCCAGTGAGTATTCAGAGTCTGGGCTTCTCAGGAATCTGAACCGCTCCTGACACCTCAATAGGGACACTCTGTCACTCCTCTCATGGGAGGGACTCCTCGTAGGAAAGGGAGAGGAGACCGGCTTGAACTCAGAGAAGCAGCGATTCTACAGAGAGTCTGAGATCACTTGCAAGGAATCAGCAATATCTAGGCTAGGGAAGATGTATGACACCATAGAAACCTGTGGCAGATTTGTCCACTCCTACCGAGAGTGGTGTTGGCCACAGATGAACAACTATACCAGAAGAGCCTGTAAGCCTGGAAGATAAACCGAGGCAGTGAGCAGTATCTTGTGGCTCTTCCTTTGCCGAACAGATGTGAGACAAGCTCACACCGCTGAAAGTACTGATGTCTGGGTCTTGAGTCTTTATGACCGATGGGTTTGGCTGGCAACTGAACAATGCCGGAGTTAAAGACCGAGAGGTGCCCAAAGCGAACTCCACCAGATGAACTGCTGGTTGTTCTGCTGAGCTGCGGAAGCGGTGATGAGCGTAGATGTGGTGACTCGCAGAGTTTGATCTGATCTGTGAGGGCGGAACTAACAACCAGCTGTCGAAATCAGCTGTTCTTGTCGGTACCGGTGGATATCTTTCCCCGGGAGAGGCGGACAGTGGTCAGAGACCTGGGAGTGAAGGTGGTGGAACTACAGAAACGGATTCTGGGAGACTTCTGTTGGGGTGGGGAGGAAGGTAAAGAGATCAGAAGTCTTCGCGGGCTAAATCTTCTTCAGTGAGTTGCAGTCTGCGGGAAGGCCAAAGAGACCGTGGTGCAGATCTGTGGCAAGATGATTGCACCGAATCAAGCCAGCCCCCGCCGAGCTCCACAAACGCCTTTGGTGCGGTACAGTTGATGACAGGCTAACCCGGGGTTGGCGGGTTGACTGGGTATGGGCTGCGACTGGTCAGAAGAGCTCACTCGAGGCTGTCTGGTCTGATGGAGGGCGTAATGCTGACCTCACCTAATGAGTCAGTGTCTGAAGACTGAAACTACGAGACAAGCGGCCTTAATCAGTGGATGGAGGCTTTTATTTAAACGAGAACGAAATGTGCCGTAGCGACATGATCTGGAGCGAGACCGCCGCTGGTGGATAATACCAGTGACCCGATGCTAGCAGCGTCAGGGCAGATCGGCAGTTCTTGGCTTCTCTGGGAGAGTGAAGAAGAGATTTGTGGCTGAGTACCCGGGCTACGGTGAATGCTATGACCAGAAACTTCGGCAGGCAGAAACCCATGCTGCGAGATTCCCTGCGAAGATGTGAACCGGAGCCTGGCAAAATGTGCAGGCGCTGGATTTGCGGAATGGCCTGGACCAATTGCTTGTGTGGGAGCAAAGGCAGTACTTCCCGGCTCGAAGGAAGATCGTCCTTTGATGTCTCGAGTCTGAGCTGTCCCATTGAACTGACCGTTGGTTCTTGGTTGAGAGGATTAAAGTCTTCAGAACAGCAGGCTGCTTCTTGCACCTCAGACAGCAAGCTGCTGCTGAGCTACAGGCTAGTCCCCATACTGTGTAGTGAGATGATGAACATTGCCGAGTGTGAACCCAGGCTGGTGAGCGCTTACTGGAGAATGACCTGCCTCTGGATTCAGGGGGCTCCTATTGACCCCTGGCCCATGATGGCAGATCACCTGAGCCAGAACAGGACTTTATCCTCTCCCTGACTTCCACGCTCTGAAGACACCAGGAGTTTAATAAATCTGGGCCAGTGGAAAACAGTGGCACAAAGGCCCCTGATGCAATGATTGAAATTCCCTTGAAAGTGAGATTGACCGATGACAGAGCAGCATCTGGGCTGGGATTTATCACTGGTGGTGTGGATCATGCCGTACCAGTATTCCCCTTGGGACCGCGCAGTACCTGGCTGCAAGGGGGCCCTCTGCGTTTCTCAGAGTGAACTCTAAGTACGTATCAGACAGGGCCTTTGGCACAGCGATCTGGATACCAAAGCCTGATGTGGAGAATGTGGGTATTACATTCACCGCACCTATCACCCTGTCTGTGGTTTGGTTGAGGAGATTCCGGCAAGGCCTTGGAGCAGCGTGGGGCTCCCGAAGCAGAGCGAGATGCTGACGCAGTACGAGAGGAAGTGCCTCATTACAGCCCTTTGAACGAACGGTAAACCTGTCGGGGTCCACTTATTAGCTGATGGCGTGGGAGTTGCAAGCCTGAGGAGCATGGTGAATTCGTGCTTGATCTCCTCGATGGCTGATTATGAAGGCGGCTAAAGGCAGGCTTGGCCGGGAGACCTCTGGCATGACCAAAGGCTGGCCGCTGGCTGTTTGTCCGGGACGTATTGGTATTAGGTGGCCCCGGCCTGGCTCTCCAGACAAATGGGTGGATTTACCATTGTTGAGCGAAGAGCCAGTTACCTACTTAGTAGACCTAAGGAACACCCGAAATTTGGGTTACTCATGTCGGCAGGTTAAAAACCTTAACGTGAACGAAGTTTGACGACTAGCATGGCTGCGATGAGGACAGGAGAAAGTGGGCCAGCCACGACTCTCGCGAGCTGATGATGGGTCGGTGGATGATGTCGTATCTGGCATGCGACCTCACGCCCGGCGGCCAAGCTGATTGTGAACGGATAACAAATCAGTTCGAACATGTTCTCGCTGGCTCAGAGTCAGACCACTATTACCTCGCGGACACTGGAACGATCTACCTGGTAAGGATTTATATTTAACCTGACCATGTCGGGGGTTTTCAGGACGAGTCAGATGTTGGAACTGGGAGTTATTGACCCTCGAATAGCCCTTGGAGCTGGTCAGTGGTCGCTTTACTTAGACCTCGCCGGTGGTGGAAGGGATGGGGTTTGTGTGGACCGGGGGTCTGTATCGGTCGCTGGGACGATGCCGGGCGAATGAGCATGGGTGCTGGCTCAGTAAACTCATCTCGGCGCATTTGACCCGACGGCTTCTTGAATCAAGCCTGGCTGATACTGCAAAGCCGAAAACGGCGTTCTCGGCCCCTGAAGATGGGCGTTAATTTGTGCTGCTGTTTGAAGAATGCGCCTGCTACTTTCAGAGGTTGGTGAATCTGGAAGCCTATGGTGTGCAGATGATGTGCTGTCTTTGAAGCTCCGGCTGGAATCCCCTTGTTTACCTTAGGGGATGACCTGCAGGCGGGCGATCGAAGACCGCGAGGTGCCAGATGGTGAGTTGTTGCGTACCTTGTGCCGTGCAATGAGTGAGACCGGTTCAACCTTTGCGAGCAAGATCCAGACTATCATGGACTGGACTTCTTCACTGGGCTCGGGTGAGCACCTTCTGGCTGACTGGAGTGCTATGGGAGATTTGTCAGGGTATGGATCGATGGTGACGCCTGGATGGCTTGACTTACAATCGAATGCCCAAGTGTTTGAGTGGTTAGCTGTCAAGGCATTTGATGACAGGCTGTCCCGTTCTACGGAGTCTGATTGCTCAAGGAGGCTTCATTGTTCAAGCTGTCTTCATCTGTGTGTGAGTAAGGAATACTCATCCTGTCTGTTGGGCTTCGATTGGCCAGGAAGGCCGAGGCGTTGGTCAGCCATGGGAGGCGCTGCTGTGTCTGGAGCGTTGGGCCATGCTGTTTGTACCCGCTTCCTGATTCGAGCAGACCGTAAGCCCCTCTTATGTTTGCGACAGATGGAAAGTGAAAACCTAGGCTTCAGCTTACGATATTTCCCGTGGGGCATGGAACTCAGTGTGGCCGAAATGCTGGTCTGTGGACTGGGTACTTCCGGAACATGAGACAACTGGGCAGGTGGATTTAATGTCGTTTGGGGGTTTGTGTGAAGGTAAGGATCTGCTCGCATGGGTCCCCCTTTTTAGCGTGATGCTTTTTCGACCTTGGCTGGCTGGGGCCTGCTGTCGAACCCCTGGCTGCTTCACTCTCTTATGTGCCTTAGGCCTCTCATGGATTGGAATCTGGAGTGCTATAATCCCTGGTATATGTTATACTATGTGCCCGGGCATAGTTACCTCGGAGGCCTACCGGGGGCTGCAGCGTAATATTATGCCACCCCTGGAAAGATGATCCTTGAGCACCACTGGAATTACTGCGGCCTAGGTAGTGCATGCACTTACTGTGACTATGGGTGCCTATATCTCTAAATGCATGCACATGTAGGCTGTAAGGGTCACATGGCAGACACTTTCTTAATCTGAGGCGGTGTGTGGTTTCATGAGGGTGCCTTTGCATGAGCAGGAGCCCCTCTGTGAACCTCTGATGTTGTTTGAATAGTGCGGCTTATGACCACTTCTTCAGGCGCATTATAACCTGGTCGTAACTAGATGGCTACTGCTCATCAATCAGGCAATCTTGGAATGCTGCCGCCCGGTTCTGGCGGCCCGCGCTCTAGGAAGGACATGTTGGCCCTGTGGCCGGCTGGCGCTTTCGAAGCCTGGCAATCTCAAATTGTACCACTGACAGTCTGCTCTGCTGCTGGGCCTGGACAGGAGGCTGTCCCGGGAATGTGGCCGCCCTCCCGGACTGGGGATGTGTGAGGCTGAAGCGGCGTACCTGGTTAGGAGAATCACCGCAGGGCACGCTTGTTGTGCGTGCAGTTCCAGGCCGGTCGAAGACTACGGCCTTACTAACGACTGGCAGGGAGAGTGTGTCCTCCCCTGAACCTGACCCCGCCGCGGAATGAGACCTTGCAAACTTTTTGGTATGTCAGCTATGGAACCGGTCATGGTGCTGGGTATCACAGATGAGCTCTGAGCAGAGATCCTGGACCTTCGGCCGGCTCAAAGCGAGGTGGAGGACGGAAGGAAGTACTCGCTTGAAGTCGAGAGGCCAGACTCCCCTGAAACGATTGTCGGTCTCGTCGCTGAAACTCCCGTCAGGCGCCGAAGTCTTTGCGGGGTGAATTTCAGACTTCCCAGGCTGCCCTAGTCCCCCGGCAAGAAGCTGGCCCGTAATCATGGGTGGCGTCAGACCGTGACACGCTGCGTGCATCACGTTCTGGGTGCTCTCCCCTTGATGGGTAACTAGGCTCGATGGCCTCCGGCTGAACTTCGCCGAAGATCTGGCCTCCACTCCCGCGGTGTCTATGAATCCCGCGTCTGCGTCCGAGCTCGCCCGCTAACCGATGTATGCTTCGCGAAGGCAATCTTTTTCTGCCCAGGCTCCTGAGTGCTCAGACTGCCCTCACTTACCCTTGCTCAGTTCCTCGGAACGCCTTTGGTCTGCGCAATCGTCAAATCTTCATCTTCATCGAGGACTGCCCGTGCTAACTTCAGGTCAATCGATTAGCCGGTGGCACTCGTTTATCATAATGCCAACCGGTCTGAACCGCGGCGACAGCGCCTCCTGAACCTGCGTGGCTGAAGAAGTGGGGCGCCTGAACGCTGTTCCGGCTCGATGGGCATCGCCTGGTCGCCTGGCTGGTGACGAACTCTGTCCACCCTTTCGGGATTCTTATCGCTACGGATCACGCCAGGCACTTCACTTGGTAAGCCAGCGGCGCGGCGACCGACAGCGCATGCGCCGACTCCCTGGGGCTGACTGGAGGTGCTCGGTGCTCCCGTGGAGACAGGCGACACCAGTTCTCAGGGGTTTGCTCAAGGTCATGCTTGGTGTCCTTTTCTTAAATTCCGCGACTCTCCATGGCGGCGATTTGCGTCATGTTTTCCGCGCGGCGTCCCCGTGAATACACTAATGTCTTACGCTGAGGTGGTTCACTAGCGATCTAGCCACTTCACAGACCTGAATCGCTCGGTGGAACATTTCTACACTTTATTGGTATATGGTTTGGTGCGCCCACAGAACTAAGCGATTGTATTTGACCTTTATTACTGTGACGGCAACTTATAACTATGCCCTTCGGCATAACCTCATGAAGAGAGTGTTTATTGTAGCCATTTGAACTATACTGGTGTCTTTCATTTGATGCACTCAGCTATGGACAATTGAAACAAACAGCTTTATTCCTTCAATTTTGGCTACGAAGGCTGCTGCTCTAACCGCTGGGACAGCTCAGTAAAGGTTGTCTTTGTGGGGTTGTTTGGACGGTGCAGGCCTTACACTTTATAATTAGTGGGCGGCGATAGCTTCTCGCAAAGGGAGCCGCGTCTGGAATACCCTGCCAACAGACTTCAAACAAAAACAAACACGAAATGATGGTTTGAGCACTGAGGCTACCGAAACTCACCCTCAGTCACAGTTGGGATTGAATCCATCATCGTTCTTCGAACTCTCCTCGCCGCCAGTTCAGTCCCAGCCTGCGTCAGTCTTGACCCTGATACCTCGTGGACCGGTTGGCGAACTGCAAGCCAGCTGCGCCGACAACGTCACGGGACGATTCTGGGCAGCTGCTTCATCGGCGGAATAAGCGAGATCCAGGCGACTGGCGTGAACGAAATGCGAATGCCCCCTGTAACTTAGGGTGAAACGGAAATGCAGGGAGCGGGGCCTGAACTGTCGAACGCGCCCCGATCGCATTCTGGAGTTGAATCCATGTCGTCTTTGGCATACCGCAGTTCAGACCAGCTACATGCTGGAAATCGATCTTGAACCACGGCCGCCTGTAGATTTATTCCATCGAGCTCCAACTGGGCAAACAAGCAATCGCAGGACGTTTCTTCGTGTGCGTAACGTCCAGTGGCAGAGTGAGCGAAATTGCGTCTGGGCATGCCAGCTTAGGCCAAACAAAGCTGAGCACGCGAGGATGTGATGGACGGGGCGCTGAAGGCGAAACTGCCGTCGGTCACGGTTAAGTTGAATCCTGCCCTTTGGCCTTCTTACCGTCAGTCTTGACCTGGTAGCACTTCATGGAACGATCAGCCCGAACTGCCAGAAGATAACGTCTGGGACAGATTTCTGGGTGGCACCTTTCATCGGCGAGCTAGCGAATCCAGTGGCAGAAGTGAGGCGAGGACAGCTTCTGGGCATACCCTGCCAGCAGGCAACAAAGCGAAACTATGGAAGATGATGGACAGGCACAGGCTTTGCAGAGAGCACCCTCGTCCTGGTCTGGAGATCAATCAATCTGAGCTCGCCAAATGCACTCGGTTCTGACGGCTATGCAAAATCAGGCGACCTGTGCCTCATGAAGCGAGCTGCCGAGCCAGGTCTTTCTGAGCCAGAAATAAGCATCTGGAACGAGTTTCTGATGCCTGCCTATCAGCCGAAGGCTAGCCCAATCCGGTGGCAAAGTGACGGAGACAACTCTGGGCGCCACTACAGCAGGGCAGGCAGAAACGCGCAGGGATGTTGGGCCGAGTGCCTGAAGGCCACCCCGATCCTGGATGGTTGATCAATCATCCTTCTTTGAAGCTCGCTTGGCCGCCTCGGTTCCGAGACCCGGCTACGTAAATCAGTCTTGACCCTGTGATAAATAGGTGGCCTGAACTGCGTCTTCCCCGGGCGAGCAGCGCGTCACTGGGACGATTTCTGAAGCCAGCTTACCTTCGTCAGCCAGGCTGGCGATCCGGTGGCAAGTGAAACGGGGACCGCATTTAGACTGCCTGAACGGCTTTAAAGCGCAGAGGATGATGGACGGAGAAGCTATTTGGGCCACTTCAGGTTGAGTCAATCTGGCATTCTTTTAGCTCGCCCAAACACTGTCAGCTACATCGTAGGCAGCCCACAGTCTTCTGGGCCGAGCAAGCATCCTGGACGTGCAGGTGGGGACGAACACGTGGCAGGGCAGACAACAGGCCTGAGGTTGATGGACACAGCTGAGCACACCCCCAGTCACAGATCTGGGTTAGTCTCTCATCATTCTTTAGCTCCTTAAGCCTCAGTTCAGACCGACTGCTGATCGGTAGCGACCTGTGCTTCGTAGGACGGCCGAACTGACGAGCCGGGCGATGACAGAAATGAGCGGGGACCTGTCTGGGCTATACCCTGCCAGCTTAGGGCAGCAAAGCAGGCACGAATCTGAAACTTTTCATGCACTCTTGGTCTGCGGGTGAATCCATCATCGTAGACGGCTGCATGCCGTCAGTATGGTAGTCAAGCCCAGGCTGCTATAGTGTTTCACTGAACCGAAATGCGCGTCACGGGGACGGGTTTCTGGGTAACGCGCTAAATCAGCCGGAACTAGCGAATCAGTGGCTATGAGACCAGCGTCTGGTGGCAGGGCAGGCTGAAAACGAGGCACAAGGGATGATGGAGGGTAACGCTTCCGGGTACTCACCCCGATCACGGAACAAGGTTGAATCCCATCATCATTCTTTTCAGCTCGCTTAAGCCGCCTCGTTGGGCCCGGCGCCTGAAATCAGTGACCACGTACTTCATGTCAGTAACGTAGTCTTCCGCGGCTGTCGTCTGGCGCGGATTGCAGACGCACGCTTCATCAGCCAGGCTAACTGATCAAACCCGCGATCGCCAGTCATACCCCTGGGCAAACAAAGCAAGTGGACGGAAAGCGCGTTCGGACATGCGCCCCGACAGATGCGGAGTTGAATTTCCATCAACATTCTTTAGCTTTCATACCTCGGACGTGAACCCGGCTACAGCCTGAAATCGGGATCCGGTGTCTTCCCTGAATAGAGCAAGCCTGGGATCGATTTCAGGTGGCCTCGGCCAGGTAGCGAATCCCGGTGGCAGAAAGTGGCTGAGTTGCGTCTGGGCGCTGCCCGGCTAGAACGGAACAAAGCAGGCGCAGAGGGATGATGTGGCGCTGATCTGGGTTGAATCATCGATAACTGCGCGCCAGCCGCCTCGGTCAGACCCGGCTATCATAGAAGAAGTCCGACCAGGCTGGCGGACTCCCTGGGCAACAAATCTCTTGTGGCGATTTCTGGAGGTAACACCCTTCGTCAGCCGGGCTAGCGATGGCTGGCAGGGGATTGCGTCTGGCATACCCTGCGGCAGCAGGGCAAACAGAAACAAGCACACAGGGACCCGGCTGAACGCCAGTGCCCCAGTCTGAATGCAGGTTGAGCCATCATCGATTGTTTAGCTGGTCGCCGCCTCAGTTCGGACTATTTATGCAAATTTAACGTGCTCGGCAGAACAGTCAGCGGCTGCGAAACGGTCTTCCTGGGCGGAAGTATCGCAGGTGGCGCCATTCGCCAGATGCGGATCCGGTGGCAGAATGACAGAGGGGACCAGCCCTGCCCAGTTAGGACCAACAGAAACAGAGGATGGACGGGGCGCCAGACGCTGCCCGCAGTCTGGATCTGGGTGAATCCGTCATCGTTTCTTTGGATTCACTTAAGCCGCCTCGGATTCAGACCCAGTAGCGAAATCGATCTTGACCCTGATAACTCATGAACGATCCATCCCGAACTGCCAAACCGGGTCTTCCCCTGAACCGGAAACAAGCGTCCTGGGACGATTTCGGTGGCACCAGCTATCGGCCAGCGCTTGAATCCAGTGGCAAAGTGAGCAGAGACTGCGTACGTGATACTATACCAACTTAGGGCAAGCACAAGGGATGGAGCGGATCTCAGGCGACTGAACGCTCACTGATCTGGAGCTGGGTTGGCATCAACATTCTTTGCCCGTACCTCGATTCGAGACCCGGCTTACATGCCGTCGATCTTGACCCTGTGCCTCATGGGATCAGTTGGCCCCTGCCAGCCGTCTTCCACCGGGCGAGCAAGCGTCACTGGGACCGGTTTGCAGGTGGCGCCTTCGGCCGAAACAGCGAATCAGTGGCAAGGAGATCAACAGTGGACCCGCGTCTGAACCCTGCCCCTGCTGGCTTTAGGGCAGGCAAACGCAAGAGGGACCGGGCGACTGGACCGAGCCATCATCGTGCCCAGCTCAGTCGCCACCTCAGTTCAGACCCCGGCTACATACCGTCATTCGTAACCACGCAATGAGGTGATCCAGCCCAAACTGCAAGCGAGGTCTTTGGGCCAGGAGGCAGACCGACGCGGCGCCGAAGCTCCGGTGGCGCAAAGTTGCTTGTGGACCCGCGTTTAAGGCATGCCCTGCTGGCAAGACAAGCAGGCACAAGGGATTGATGGACCGGGCGCTGAGCACCGGGCGCCACCCCCGATGCAGATCGCAGGTTGAAACCTCGTTGTTTAGCTCAATTAGCGCACTCGGTCAGACCCGGCTACATGCAGATGTTCATAACCTGACCCCTTCGTAAGGAACAGTCGGCAAACTGCTGGGTCTTCCCGGAAAAACCGTCGCTGAGCGTTTCTGAAGCGCGCCTTCGTCAGCCGGGCTGGCGAATACGTATTAAATGAGCGAGACGCGTCTTAACACGGCTAGGGCAGACAAAGCAGCCTGAAAGGGAGCTGAAACCTCGGTTGCTCGCGAAATGCAGGTTGAATTATCGTCGACTAACACAGCTCGCCGGCCGCGCAGTTCGACCCGGCCGTACAATCGATGGCGACCTGTGCTCGCGGGACAGTCAGCGGCTGGGCAATTTGGGCCAGAGCAACATCGCAGACCAGGCAAACACCCTTCATCAGCAAAATGGCGAATCGATGGCAAATGAAGCGAGGCGCGTCTGAATACCCTGCCGGAAAGTGAAACAAAGCAACCTGAAAGGGATGTGGACGGAAGCATCTGAACGCCGCCCCCAGGCGGTCTGGGTGAATCCATCGTCATTGGCAGTTCGCCGTACGCAGTTCAGGCCAGCTACGTAGTCGTTCGCGGCCTTTCGCGGGGGCGGTCAGCCGAACTGCTGAGCGAGGTCTTCCTGGGCGACAAAGCGTCACTGGACAGTTTCTAGTGTGGCTGCTTCAATCAACCGGGCTGAAGCGAATCCAGTGGCGAAGTCTGGGCTGCCTGCCAGGTCAGACAGGCAGCGACACGGATGTGGACGAAATCGACTTTCAGTGGTGAATCCATCGTCTTTGTTCGCCCGTAGTTCGAGACCCGGCCTATGCAGGTGTCTTGACTGTCTTCATGGCTGATCCGCCGGAACTGCTATGCTCCTGAACTGAGCAAATCGCAGGACCGATTTCTGGGTAACACCCTTCATCAGCCGAACTAGCGAATCCGGTGGCAAGTGAGCAAGGGACCCATCATTTATACCCTGCCAACTTAAACACAGGGATGATGGGCAGTCGCGACATTTCAGACGCTCACTGATCGTTGAATCATCATCATTCAACGAAGCTCGCGCGAACGGTGCATGCGAATCGGCCGCGGTAGCTCATGAGACCGGTCAGTACCAGACAGTCTGGGCCAGGGAACAACGTCACCGGGACGTTTCTGGGTAACGGCCGGAACAAGCAGTCAGTGGCAGAAGTGAACCCGGACACGATCTGTACCTGCAGGCGAGACGGCAAACGAAGCAGAGATGATGGACGGAAACTTTCGAACACTCGCGTCGCGGATCTGGAGTTGAAACCATCATCATTGTTTGCTCAGTGCTGCGAACCCGGCTACAAGTCATTCGCTTGACCTGTGCCTCATGAGGCTGATTCGGCCCCGTCACCACCGTGCCAGTCTTCCTGGGCGAGCGTCTGGACGTTTCTGTGGCCAGCACCCTTCATCCGAAGCCCCAGCGAATCCGATGTAGCAAATCGCAGACTGCTGCTTTAGAGACTATAAAGCAGAACACCAGGGATGATGGACGAGGCGTGAACGTCACCCAGTCACGGGTCTGGAGTTGAAACCGTCGTGATTTCGGACCAGTAATACCGTCATTCGCTAACCCTGTGCCTCGTAAAGGAACAGTCAGCCTTGGAAACACCGAGAACTGGGCGAAGAAATGCAGGTAACGCTTCTCAGCGGGACTGTGAATCCTGTGTCCAGAGGCAGGATTGCGTCTGAATACCTCTTGCAGGGCAGGCAAAGCGAGCGCAAAGGATGATGGACGGAGTGCTGAACTTTCAGACGCCGCCCCGATCTGAATCTGGGTGAATCATCGTCTTTAGCTCGCCAAATGCCAGGCCCGGCTACATGCAGATCGTCTGACCCGCAGTATCATGGGACAGTCCGGCCGGAGCTGCTGAAGCCAGATATTCCTGTGGGCGAGCAAACGTCTGTGACCGTTTCACAGGCCGGCTGCCCTTCAAATCGGCCAGGCTAACGAATCAGTGGCAGAGTGGCCGTGGACTTGCGTCTGGAATGCCACCGGCTTAGGGCAAACAGAAGCAAGCAGGAGACGATGGACGGAGCGCTGAAACGCCGGGGCACTCACCCCGATCCGCAGATCTGGAGCCAGTTAGCCACCAGTTGAACCCCGTGCCAAATCAGCCCTGTGCTTTCAGCAGGTGATTTACTATAAGCGGAATCGCACGCCAGAGGCAATCACCGGGACACCCTTCATCAGCCGAGCTAAGCCTGAATCCAGTGGCCCAAAGTGAGCAAAAACGGAAAACAAAGAAGAGAATGATGGACGGAAGCGCTGATTTTCAGTTCCAGTCTGGATCTGGAGTTGAAGCCATAAATCGTGTTTAATCAGCCGCCTTGTCCAGACGTACATGCAAATCGTGCAACCACATTGCCTCATGGGAACGATCCCAGCCCGAAGCGGAACGGAAGAAAGCATCTTGGGAGGCCGATTTCTGGGTAACGCCCTTCAAATCAGCCGGAGCTAGCGAATCCTGTGTCAAATGATTAAGTAACGGCGCATGCCAGGACAGGCAAGCTGAAACCTGGGGTGATGAATGGGCATCTGAACCTGGCGCTGCCCCAGTCACAGATCTGGAGTTGAAAACCATCGTCATTGTTAGCTCAGTGCATGCACCTCGGACTCAGACCCGGCTGGGCGATGACCCTGTGCCTCGAAGAACAGTCAGCCCTAACTGCGAAGCCGGAATTTACCTGGGCCATAAACAAGCGTCCTGGACGCGATTTCTGGGTAACGCCGCCAGCGAATCAGTGGCGAAATTGAGGCAGGGATCGATCGCACTGCCAGCAGGGCAAAGGGATGATGGATGAACACTGTTTTAGCGCTCACCCCGGTGAATCCGTCATCGACAATTTAGCTCGCCGCCGCGCTCGGTTCAGGGCTGAAGCGTCGGTACGATGAACCAGTCCGGCCGAATGCCAGGCAGGTCGAAGGCAAGCATCCGCAAGGACGATTTCTGGGTGGCACCCTTCGTCAACCGGGCTGGCGAATCCGATGACGAAAGTGACGAGACCCAGAATCTGGGCATACCCTGGAAGTGGGATTTAACAAAACCAGCGGGGATGTGGACAGGCTCTCGATCGCGCCACGATCACCTGGGTGAATCGTCATCGTTGCTTTAGTTCGCCGCGCCAGTTGACAGCCGAAATCGACGACCACGGCCAGCTAAGTCCACCCAGCTGCCGAAGCCGAACTCCTGGCCGGGAGACAAGTGGGTTGGCGCCAGCAAATCAGCCGGGCTAACCAGGTGACAGAAATGACCGAGACGCGCGCAGGTCATGCCCTGCTGGCGCGCGGGGAAACAAAGCAAACACAAAGGGATGATGGACGGGCGCTGAAGCGCATTTCGTTTATCACCCCGGTCGCAGGTCTGAGTTGAATCCATCGGCATTAACTGGCGCGCTTAGCCACCTCATTAAGACGGCTACATGCAAATCGTCTTGAATCTATTATGGACCAGCCACGGCGGTGACAATAGTGGCTCCTGGAGCAAACGTCGCCCGGGACGATTTCTGGGTAACACCTTCTCAGCCGGAGGCCGGTGTGAAGTGACGAGATTGCGTCGCGGAGCCACTCACCCTGCTGGCAGGACATCAAGCAGGCTTTACAGAAAGTTTGATGGACGGGTGCTGAAACCTGAGACACCTGCCCCCAGTCTGGAGGGGTTGAATCCGTCTTATTGCCTCAGTTCGAGACCCGGCTGGCATGCAGATCGTGTTGACCTGGCGCCTCATGAAGTCCGCCAGGCCTCTGGGCCGAGGCAGCGGCCGTTTCTGTACCCTTCAAATCACCCAGTGGCAAGTTAGCAATGAGCATGCCTGCTGACACAGGAGATGATGGACCCAGGCGAAACCTCAGACACTCCTTTGATCTGGATACAGGTTGAGCTTCGTCATCATTGTTTAGCTCAGTCGCCTCAAATTGTTCTGGCAACATGCAAATCATTCGCCTTTGTACTCATGAGTCCCGGCCCGAACTACCAGGCAGATCTTCCTGAACCAGGAGACAAGCGTCCTGGAGGCCGGTTTCTGGGTAACACCATCCATCAGCACCGGAAGCAGCTTGAATCCCGATGGCAGAAATTGAGCGGAGGACCAACGTCACCTGAGTAGGGCAGGCAAACAGGCACGGGATGTGGACGGAAGCGTGCCAAAGGCACTTTCCCGGACACTCGCCCCCAGTCACAGATGGAGCGAATCCATCGTCATTCTTTAGCTCCTTCGCCGCATGGTTCAGACGCTACGTCAGTCAGCCCGACCTGTGCCTTCGTGGCGCAGCTGCTGTGGAGGCTGGGCGAAACAACGTCTGGGTCCAGTTTCTGGTGGCCTGTCAGCCAGGCTGGCAATGTGAAAATGACAGAGACGCGCCACTAGATACCTGCCAGCTTTAGGGCAGAGCAAAGCAGGCACAGGAGGCTGATGAGGCGGCCTCTGGAGGCTGGCTTTCCTCACCCCGTCACAGATCTGGGATCCATCCCGGCCTTCACTGGCTCACTCGGTTCGAACCAGTACATGCGCTCAGTCTTGACCTGGCCATCATCAGTCAGCCCCAGGCTGCCGAAGCCAGATCTTCCACGGCGAGGAGAGCAAGCGCATCTGGACATTTCTGGTAGCCTCAGCTTGCAGCTAGCTCACACGGTGGCAAAGTTGGCTGTGGATCACGGCGCAGACATGCCTATGACGACAATGCAGAGCACAGAGGGATGATGGATGGGCGTAGCTTTCGGGCACAGGTTAACTCATGCATGTTGGCTCAATTAAGCCTCAGTTCAGACCCGGCTTCACGTACCAATCGTTAAACCTTGGTATGAACCGGTCAGCGACTGCCAATTCTTCCTGAAGACGGCTAAATCTTGGAGGCGACTTCGTCGGGCGCAGTCCTGTGTCAGAAGTGAGCGAAAGGGACCCGAATCAACTGGCATCTTTGCCGACTTAGGGCAGCAGAGAATTGATGTCTTTGTTCGCCCAGTCAGATCTGGTTGAAACCATCGTCGTGATTTGGCTGGTCGCCGCACCTGTTGGGGCGGCGTAGTGCATTCTTACGACCTGACCTTCATGAGTCAGGCTTTGCTGAAGCCGGAACGAACCAGAACAATGGACCGACGCGCCAGCTTCATCGGCGAACAGCTTGAATCCAGTAATCAAAATGACCTTGCGTCAGGCATACCCCTACCAAGAGAGGTAAACAGGGATGATGGACGGGCACTGACATTTTCGGGCACTCACCCAGTCTGGGTACAGATTTAGTCATCCTATTCTTTAGCTCGCCCAAACACCTCAGTTCAGACCCCGGCGCATGCCGAATCGTCAGCGACCTGTCCTCATCGTGGTGGCCCGAACTGCCAAAGGCAGATGAGCTCCTGAGCCGAGCGAACATCCTGGGACGACTCTGGTGACGCCATCGGTAATCCGGTAGGAGGCGGGACGCGTCTGGTGCCACGCCAGAATTGGGGGTGAACAAAACAGGGGATTGTGGACAGGGTAAAAACTTTCGGGCGCTCGCCCCCAGTCTGAATGGGTAATCCGTCGTCGTTGCTGGTTCGCCATCCGCCTCGATTCGGACGGCTATGCCTGTGCTTCATGAACGGGCTTTCTGTGAATATTTCCTGGCGAGGAGGCAATCGCAGGACATTCTGGTGCGCAGCAAATCAGCCGGGCTAACGAATCCGGTGGCAGTTGACCCAGCCTGAACTGGGGCTGAACACTGGAGATGGATGGCGTGGCGCGAACGCCGCGTCACAGATCTGGGTTGAATCCATCAATGCTGTTGCCAAGTACCTCGGTTCGAAGACCCGGCTGGCGATCTTGACCCTGTATATGGGATGATCCGGCGCCGAACACTGAAGCCAGGTCTCCTGGGCAGAACAAGCATCTGGGACGTTTGCGCCCTTCGTCAGCCAGAAGCTGGCAATCCTGTGTCCAGAGTGGCAGGGATTGCGTCTGGAGCGGAATGAGGCAAACGAAGTGAAACACCGAGGATGATGGACGGAGCGCTATTTTCAGACACTCACCCCCAGTCTGAATCTGGGTTGAAACCGTCATCATTGTTTATGATTAATGCCTCCTTGTATGCAAATCATTAAATAACCCTGTGCCTCATGGGAACAGTCCGGCGATCTGCCGTATGGGTGGCTTCCTGGGCGAGAACAAGCGTCACGGGACGTTTCTGGGTGACGCCAGCACAAATCGAAGCTGGCGGATCCGGTGGCGGGGTGCCCAGTGGACGAATCATGAACCCCTGCCAGCAGGGCAGGCAGAACTGAAACAGAGGATGATGGTGAGGCTAACCGGTTGCTCGCCCCGGTCGCAGTCTGGGTTGAAACCGTCATCGTTGTTGAAACTCAGTTAAAGCCGCCTCGGTCGAGACCCGGCTACATGGAATCGACTGTGCGCCTCATGAAGAACAGTCCGGCCCGGAAACTGCCAGCGGTCTTCCTGGGCAGGCGGTTTCTGGAGTGGCGCCAGCAAATCAGCCGAGGCTGGCAGAGTCTGGTGGTGAGGACCGCGTCTGAATACCCACTGCCAGATTGAGACTAAGGCACAAGGCAGGCGCAAGGGATGATGGACGAGCGCTGAAACTTCGGACACTCACCCCCGATGCAGATCTGGTGAATCCGTCAAACTCGCAAATGCCTCAGTTCGAGACTTGGCTATCGATCTTGACCCTGGTAACTGAAGACAGTCAACCAGCGAAGCTCAGGTGAACAAGCATCCTGGGACGATTTCTGGGTAACGCCGTCAGCCGGGCTAGCTGAATCCAGTGGCAGAAGTGGCAGGGGTTGCGTCTTTGGCATGCCCTGCTCAGGCAGGCAAAGCAGAGCACAGGGACCCGATGAACAGGCGCTGAAACTCGGACGCCCCGGTCACGGATTCTGGTTGAATCTCTCGCCCAGCCACTCCATTTGAACCCGGCTATCTGGAATCGAGTCTTGACACGGCCTCGTAAGGAACAGTCAGCACGAGTGCCAGGCCGAAAGTGCTCTGGGCCGAAGGCCGTCACCAAGGACGCGGAATTTCGCAGGCGGCATTCAAATCAGCCGAACTGAGCGAATCCGGTGGTATGACGAGCGTAATGAACACGCCTTAGAACAGCGACAAATGACAAAGTATTGGGCTGGCCAGTCTGGGCAGGTTGAATCCATCAGCGTTCAACTGGCTCGCCGCCGCGTTCAGACCCCGGCTACCGTGCATATCAGTCTGGACCGCAATAAGCCCAGCCAGCTCGCAGGAGTCTTTCCTGAGCAGAGTAACATCACCTGGGATCGATTTCTGGGTAACACCCTTCATCAGCCAGAAGCAGCTGAATCCGGTGGCAAAGTTGCTGTGGACTGCGTCTGGAATATCACAGCAGAATAGCAAAATACTGAAACACAAAGATGATGGACCGGCGCTTCTTTTCAGACCACTCACCCTGATCACGAATCTGAATTTGAAAGCCATCATCACGGTCGCCGCCTCGGCGGCCATGCAATCTGGCTGCTGTGCCTCATGGAACAGTCAGCAAACTGCAGCAGTGCTTCCTGAACCGGCTGTAGCTGGGCTTTCTGGGCGTAAATGGCCAGAACCTTAGATGTCAAAGTGATGGATTGCGTCTTAATACCTGCAGGGCAGAGAAGCAGAAGCCTGGATGATGAGCGGAGCGCGAAACTTTCCGGGCACTCACCCCAGTCTGGGTTAGGCCATCTGTGTTAGCTCCAGTCGCCGCCTCGGACTTCAGACGGCTACATGCAAAGTCATTCTTTTTAATGAAAGCAGTCAGCTGGCTCGCCGAAGCCGAATCTACCCTGGCGAGCAAGCATCCTGAGACGTTTCAGGCTGTAACCTTCATCAGCCGAGCAGATTTGAATCCGGTAATGAGCGGAGACCGCGTCTGGCCATACCCTGCCAGCACCAGAATAGTAAACCTGAAATGGGCCCGAACGTCTTTGAGCACGGGTCACCCCAGTCACGGATCTGGAGTTAATTGCATCATCGTTCAACCTCACTTCACCGCCTCGGTGCGACCCGGCTACATTGCAGAATCTCTTTAGCCGCTTTACGCCATGTGAACTGGTCAGCTACCAGTGGTCTTCCTGAACCTGGAAACGAAGCGTCACCGGGTTCTTCATCAGCCGGGGCTAGCGAATCCGGTGCGAAGTGAGCGAAGAGGACCATGCCTGCCAGCCGTGGCAAAACAGAACGATGGACCGAGAACGCTGGTACGAAACTCGCCACTCGGTCCTGGTTGAGTTTAATCATTCAACGGCTCTCCTCACCCGCCTGGTTAATATATCACGTCCGGTCTTGACCCTTGTGCCTCATGAACGGTCCACTTGTTTCTCAAATGTTCTTCCTGGGCGTGAAACGTCGCAGGACCCGTTTCTGGTGGCACCCTTCTCGGCCAGACAACTAGTCTGTGGTGAGCCTGAAGCCCGAGTCGCGAACGCTGCGCGCTGCCAGCTTAGGCGAAGCAAAGCAGGCACATGGGGTTGATGAAGGCGCTGAGCACTTTGTTGCTCACCCCAGTCCTGGATCTGGGTGAATCTATCGCCAAACCGCCTCGAGTTCGGGCCAGGCTCATGGAAATCGATCTTGACCCTATTGCCCTCATGGTGAGTCCGGCCCGAACTGCGAAGCCAGATCTTCCGAAGAATGGCGTCACTGGGACCGTTTCTGGTAACGCCTTCGTCAGCCGAACCAGCGCTGATCCAGTATTAAAGTGACGAGGACGCGTCTGGCGTACCCCCTGCCAGCAGGGCAAACAAACATAACCTGAAGGGATGATGGACCGATCTTCAATTTGCTGCGGTCGCAGATCTGGATGAATCCATCGTCTAACAGCGCCGCCGCCTCCCGGCTACATGCTGAGTCGATCGCGAATCTGTGCTCATGAGACGGTCAGGCCGAACTTGATTTCTGGGTAACGCCCTTCAAATCAGCCAGACTAGCGAATCCAGTAACTGGTTGCGTCACTGAATATACCGGAACGAAACAAAGCAAGCACAAAGGATGATGGGCGGAGTGCTGAAGGCTTTCGGACACCCCGGTCACGAATCTGGGTGGAAATCCATCATCGTACAGCTCGCCCAAGTACCTCGGTTCGGAACCGGCTACGCTGCAGATCAGTGTTGACCCTGTGCTTATCATGGGACCGGGGCCTGGCGGAACTTTCCTGAGCCAGAACCAGACGCGTTTACTCTGGTGGCACCAGCTAAATCAACCGGGTAGCAGTGGCGCAGAAAGTGAGGGACCTATGCTGGCGCCCTTTGTAGCAGGGCGACAAACGAATGTAGGGATGATGGGCCGGAGCTAATTTTCAGACACCTCACCCCCAGTCACGAATCTGGAGTCAAATCAATCATCGTGCTGGCGCTGGTCGCCATATTCAGACCCGGCTATCTGAAACGATCTTGACCTGTACTTTTCATGGGAACAGTCAATGCTGCCAAACCAGTCTTCGCGGGCATCAAGCGTCACTGGGGCATTTCGGCACCTTTATCAGCCGAATAACTGAATCCGGTGGCAGAAATTGAGGCAGGGACCGTATCGATGCCCAGCAGAACCCAACCTGAAAGGGATGGACCCAGGCGCTGAGTACTCGGGCGCGGGTTGAATCCATCAAATCATTCTTCGGCTCGCGCCGCCTCAGTTCGAACCGGCTACATCCCGATCGATCTTGACCCTGTCTGCAGTCAACCGATTTCGTCTTCCTGGAGCCAGAGCAAGCGTCTGGGACGATTTCTGAGCGGCACCCTTCAAATCAGCCGGGTAAGCGAATCCAGTGGCAAAGTGAAGGCTTGAGGACGAGCCAGGGCAGGCAAACGAGCACGGATGTGGACGAATCAAGGCCTGGACGCTCGCCCCGATCACGAATTCGCGTGAATCCATCATCGTCTTCAGTTTATTTATTTATTTGAAGAGTTTGACTGCGTTGATATCAGGCGCACACGCGAGTTAACTGAATGTTACTGGCGTTACATCGATTACGAAGGCGTGCATCAGAAAAGAAAGCGTGTTACCTGAAACAAATCGCTAGTAAAGAAGCATTTATGTGCCAGCGGACAAGGGAACCAGGTAAGCCAGAATGGAGCGGTGCGGTAGGCTCCGGTATAGATCGGCAACAGGCCGGAAGTCGTCAGATATCGCAGAAGGGGTAGTCGAAAGAGCGCAAAGCCGCCCTTCATAATTAACGTAACGAGAAAGAGATGAAAGAAATGAGGCGATGAGCTGGGCTGGGCGTGACCCTTTGGTCGATCAGAAAATCAGTAGACCACAAAGTGGAGGATCAAGTCATGGACGCTAGCTAACACTGTTTTTCAAAATAAGCGGCGAACAAAACAAAATCATTGAAAACCCGCGAAACCTACCCCAGGAGGCGCATGGCGAGGAGCGTAGAAGAGCACATGGGGTCAGAGTCTGCCGGTACAAACCGTGTAATCGGGAAGTCAGCGTGTTACCAGTCAGAGGCAGCTGCTGGAACGAAGTGGGTAAATCGGAGGATGAAGAGCAGGCTCGGAAGAGCAATGGCGAACAGCGTTCTTCTTATCATTACTGGTTTTGTCAGGGAGGACGATCAAGCATCCCCAGCTGCAGTCAGGAAGGCGGGCAGCCAGACGACCCGTGGCTCGAATCGGTTTGGCGGCGATTGAAGGGCTCGGTCATCTCCCCGGAAATCGGTTTAACTCAACGGGCATCGGCAGCGACGTTAAGAATCATGCATCGACAAACCAGTTGATCAGAAAGGCGCTGAAGAACGAAACGTATCAGGGCAGAGAGTAGACCAGGAAGTGGAAGACGGCAGCGGCGATTGGCGATGCGCTTCCCGTGAACTCGGAGGTGAGCACTGAAGCCAGAATCTGGCGTAGGCAACTCCCATCGACAGCGGATCCTCGGTGGAGGAAGAGGACGGCAGCGGAGAGAGAAGTTAGCGACAACTGTGCCCATGTCCAGCCTGGAAGTGAACGGCGAAGAAATAACCGACCCGTATAACCTGTGGCTCACCAGGAACAGCGACCATGTTGATCGCATCGCGTCGCGTTTCAATCAGCGATTTCATCAGAAAACTCGATGTTCGTGGAGGAAGTGGACTGCGATCCATATAATCCCGGGTGGCTAAAGAGGCCGAAGAGGAGTAATTCAGGGATAAAGAGCGAAGGCAATCCCTGACGGGAGCCACCTCCGGTGGACGGCTATGCCAGTCGGTCTTCATGGAACGATTTTAGCTGCCAATATTCCTGAGCGACAATCGCAGGATGGCTGCCCTTCATCAGCCGAGCCTTGGGCAGTGGCGGTTGCGCCTGGGCATACCTGCCAGCAGGGCAAGCAGAAGCAAGCGCAGAAGTGTGAGATCTGAAACCATTTCGAGCACTCGCCCCAGTCACCAGATACAGGTTGAATCCATCAGCATTCAACAGCTCGCCCAAGCTACTCCTCGAACTTGGCTTCGCCACAAATATCCAGCCCTTCAAGCCAGGTCTTTCCTGAACCGGAGAGCAAGCGTCTGGGACATTTCATCGATGACAAGTGGATGCGCCACAGATACCCTGCCAGCCAGGAGCAAACAAAGCAAACGCAGGGGTGGATGGCACTGAGTGGACACTCACCCCCGGTCACGAGATCTGGGTTGGCAAATAAATCATTGTTTGGCTCAGTTAAGCCGAACCAACACATGCTGAAATCGTCAGCAACCCTGTGCTTGCTCGTGAGTCCCGGCAGGCTGCCAGGTCTTCCTGAGCGGCTGAAGGCGATTTCTGGAGTGACACCCTTCATCGCCGAACTGCTTGAATCCTGTGTCAGAAGTGAACGAGCGCGTCTGGAGCATACCCTGCCGAAACCAGACAGAGCAAACCAGGCGCAGGGGCGGACGGAGGCGGCTGAGCTCGCGGTCACGAATGGTGAAGCCATCGTCATTGTTTAGCTCAGTCATGCCTCAGTTCGAACCCGGCTGCATGCAATCATTCGCCAACCCTGTGGCGCCAAATGGCTGTTGCGTCTGCGTATAGATCTTCCGAGGCAAGCCGTCACGGGACCGGGGTTTCACCGAACGCCATCGGCCTGGTCCAGCGGTCGAGTGACAGGGGACCCCTTACTGCGCGAACAGAGCAGGCGCAGGGGATGATGGACAGGCTGAAACTCGAGGCACTCGCCCCCGGTCTGGATCTGGTGCATCAGTCGTCGTTCAACAGCCGTACGCGGCTACGATGCAGGCGAGTCTGGAGGCGCAGCTCGTGGGCCGGTCGGCCAGGCTGCTGGTGTTCCACGAACCGAGGCAAACGTCGCGGGACCAGGGTAACGCCCTTCGTCGGCCGGGCTAGCCCAGTCAGTGGCGAAATTGGACAGCGTCTGCACCGGCAGGACAGAAAACAGGCACGCAAGGGATGATGGACGGACTGAACCTTTCGAGACACTCACCCCAGTCCTGATCTGAATCCATCATCGTCTTTAGCGCCGCCTCAGTTAAGACAGCTACATGCAAATCAGTATCTTGAATCACGGCCTCATGAGACAGTCCAGACTGTAGGCTCCTGAACTGGAACAAGCATCACTGGGACGACAGGTGGCACCCTTCATCGAATGAGGCGAACTGAATCAGGAGTGGCAAAGTAACGGATTCTGGCATACCCTGCGCGCGAACAAACAAAGCAACACAAAGGATGATGAATGGAGTGCTGAAGCTTTTCGAACATGCCCCCGATTGGGTCTGGGTTGAATCCATCGTGATCTTAGCTATATTGCCTCGATTCAGACGGCTACATGCAGATCCGGTATGTTGACCCTGTAGCCTCATGGACCAGTCAGCCGGAACTGCCAGACCAGGTGACGACAAGCGTCTGTGACGTTTTCTGAGTGCGCCAGCTAAATCCGGCCGGGCTAGCCCGGTAAAGTGAGCGAGACTATGGAATACTTCGCTGGCTGAGCAAAACTGAAACGCAGAGGACGGAAGCGGCTGGGAGGCTTTTCGGACTGGATCTGGGTTGAATCCGTCATCGTTTCTTTGGCTCGGTTAGCCGCCTCGGGGCCGACACGTACCGTCATTCGGCGATTTTGTGCCTGCGTGAACGGTCCGGCCCGGCTGTCGAGCCAGTGGGCGAGCAAGCGGACGTTTCTGGGTGGCGCCTCAAATCGGCCTGGTAGCGGAATCCGATTGGCAGGCGAGACCAGCGTCTGGATGCCTATAGTAGGGCCAACAAACAGTACAAGGGGATGATGGACAGGCTGAGGCACCAGACACTCACCCCAGTCACAGATCTGAGTTAAATCAATCATCATTCTTTAAGCGCACTTCGCCACCTCAGTTCAGACAGCTGCATGCAGATCAGTCTTGACCCTTCATGGGACAGTCCAGCCGAAACGCCAAGTAGTCTTCCCTGAGACCAGAAACCAAGCATCCTGGGACCGGAGTTTCTGGAAGCAGCACCAGCCTAAATCAGCCAGGCTAGCTTGAATCCAGTGGCAAAGTGAGCAAGGGACAACGACATATGCCTACCAGCAGGAGCAGGCAAGCAGCACAAAGGATGACGGACGAGCGCTGAACCTTTGAACACTCACCCCCGGTCACGAATGCAATCCATCATCGACTGGCGCGCCGCCGCCTCAGTTAAGACCCGGCTATGCAAATCGATCTTCAGTCTGTGCCTCATGAGACCGGTCAGGCCAGGCTGACAAGCCGGGTCTTCCACAGACTGAAACCAGCATCCTCGGCGTTTCTGATATTTACCAGCGAGCAAGCGATCCAGTGGCGAAGTGAGCAGGGACTGCGTCTGGGCATGCACAGGGCAAACAAAACGACGCAAGGAGGAGATGCTGAAACTTTCAGACTCACCCCCGGTACAGATGTAATCCATCGTCTTTAGCTCTTCGCCGCCTCAGTTCCGGATAAAGCTATGCAGATCAGTGACCCTACCAGCCTCATGGGACCAGTCCGGCCAGCGTGGGCAGGGAAACAAGAAATCACTGTGTTCGTTTTCAGGTAACACCCTTCATCAACAGACTGGGATCGGAAATCAAGCGGACGAGACCCAGTCTGGGCATGCCCGGCCAACAGGACGCGAGCAAAGCAGGCGCAGGGATGATGGACGGGAAGCTGAGGCTTTTCGGACACTCGCCCCGATCACGGATGCGAATTTGAATCAATCGTCGTTAGTTGGCTCCGGTCAGCCGCGCGATTCGAGACCCGACCCATGCAAATCATTCTTGACCTGTGCCTCGTAAAGGGCTGATCCCGGCCAGCGAAACCGGATAACCCTGAGCGAGCAAGCAAATCCGCCGGGACCGGACGCAGGTAACGCGTCCGATGACGAAGTGACGAGGACCCACATCTGGGCATACCCTGCCAGAGTAGGACAAGCAAGGCACCGAGGATGATGGGCGGCGAACGCACGCCGGGCACTCGCCCCCGTCTGAATCTGGGTAAATCAATCATCGGTGGCGCTAGCCAAAGCCGCACTCCTGGGTAGCTGCATGCTAAATCGGTGACCATAAATGGGATCAGCCGGGCACCTGAACCGAAGCGGCGTCTGGGACCACGATTTCTGGGCACCTTCATCAGCCGGGCTAGCTTAATCCAGTGGCAGAAGTGAACCCGGGGACTTCCAGAATCTGCTGCCCAGCTTAGGGCAAAGCAGCGTGTGATGGACGGAGGCGCTGAACACTCGCGATCGCAGATCTGAGTTGAATCCCGTCATCATTCTTTAGCTCGCCGTACCTCGGTCAGACGGCTACATGCAGATCGGTATGTTGACCTGATAGCCTCATGGGACAGTCCGGCCGAGACGCGAAACCGAGTGGCTCCCCTGAGCGAAACAGAAGCGTCACTAACTGACGGATTACTGCAGGTAAACCTTTAAATCAACCGAGTAACTTGAAGATCAGAGGCAGAGTGAGCGGGACGCGTCTGGCGCTCACAGAAGTGAAACAAACGAGGCACAAGGGATGATGGACAGGCGCTGAAACTTTTCGGACACTCACTGATCTGGCGTGCAATCCATCATCATTATTCTTTAGCTCGGTGCTCAGTTCAGACTGCAGCTACATGCCGTCATTCTTTGACCCACGTGCCTCATGAGACAGTCCGGCCGAACCATCGAGCCGGTCTATCTGAATATCCTGTGATTTCGGGTAACGGCAACTTCGTCAGCCGGGCTGGGTAGTCGAAGTATTAGAGCAGGGACCCAGATGACCTACCTGCTGAGCATAGAACCAGACAAACAACAAGGGAGACGTTTTCGAACACTCACTGATCACGAGATCTGAGTTGAATGTCATCGTTCTTTCTCGCCGCCGCCTCGGTGCGACCTGGCCACAATGCAGATCATTCTTGCCGCGCCTCGTAAGGGTAGTCCGGGCTGAACTCTGCAAGCCAGACTTCCTGAACGGGTCGATTTCTGGGTAACACCCTTTATCAGCCGGGCCTTCAGTGACTTGAGAGTGAACGAGGACCCGCGTGCTGGCTTAGGCCAGGCAAAGCCGGCGCGGGAGATGTGAACGGAGGCACGAGCTCACGGTTGGATTTGATAAAATCTCTTTAGCTCTCACCCCTGATTCAGACTAACTCTGAAATCAGTCTTTGACCTGACCAGCATAATGAAACAGTCACCAGGCTGCCAGTGCTTCAGCGGACGTCAAGAAAACGTCTGGGACTTGGAACTCATTTGGGCTAACACAATCACCGTATTGAAGATGAGCCCGTCTGATTGCGCGGCAGAGCAAACGAAACAGCGCATGGGGTTGTGGCTATGAGCACGCCGACACTCGCCCCCAGTCACTGAATGGTTGATCCATCGTGTTTAGGCGACGCCGCCCGCCTCAGTTAAGCCCTGGAATCGATCTTGAATTCTGTTATCATGAGACCGAACGACAAGCCCAGGTGAACTGAGCAAACGTCACCAGGACGATTTCTGGTAACCCTTCATCGGCCGAACAGCTTATCCAGTGGCAAGCAGGGACTTGCGTGCAGGCATACCTGCTGGCTAGGCAAGCGAGCACGAGGATGAGCAAGCGCTGAAACTTTTCGAACACTGCTGATCTGAATCACGGCATCTGGCTCAATTAAGCCGCACCTCGGGCGAACCCAGCGACATGCGTCATTCATAACCAGCCTCATGAGGCAATCCAGCACGTCTGCCATGTTTCAGGCTCTTCCGTCCTGAGACGATACAGGCACCCTTCATCAGCCTGGGTAGCTTGAATCCATTGGCCAGAGCATGGAAATTAGGCAAACAAGCTGAAACACAAAGGAGATTGATGGACGGGCTTTTCGACACCTGATCACGGATACAGGATCATCATTCTTTGGCGCGCCGCCACCTCAGTTGAGACCCACGTACAAATCGATGCTGAATCTGTGCCTCTGGATTGGTCAGGCGAACTGACAAGCCAGGTGCTCCTGAACGAAACATCCTGGGCCGGTTTCAAGGCCGCCGCTATCAGCCGAATAACGAATCCAGTGGCAAATGACGAGACCTGGGCATACCCTGTAACAGGGCAACAGAAACACAAACGCAAAGGATGATGGGCGAGTGCTTCTTTCAGACACTCACCCCAGTCACGGTTGATCCATCATCATTCTTTCCAGCTCGCCATGCCTCGGTTCAGACGCTATCCTGGTCAGTGTTGACCTGACCAGACCCAGGCCGAACACCACTGGACGAGCAACCGATCACTATTGACACTGGGTAGCTGCTCATCAACCGAACTAATTGACGAAGTGAGCAGAAAGGGATTGCGTCTGCCCCTGCAGCAGGGCAAACCGAAACACAGGCGCAGGGATGGACAGCGCTGAGCGCACCCCCGATTTGAATGCCAGGTTGATCCGTCGTCACCTAACGGCGGTTAAACCGCCTCGGTTCGGACCCGGCGCATGCAGATCTGTTTGTTTGTGCCTCATGAGGCCGAACTGCCGAGTGATTAACTCACGAACCTTAGGCAACGTCGCAGGTCCAGTTTCTGGAGTGACGCCTTCAAATCGGCGGAGTAACAGTCCAGTGCTTGAAGTGAACGAGACCATCTGGGCATACTGAAAACAAAACTGGCACAAGGAGATGATGGAGGCGCGAAAATTTACGAAACTCGCCCTCGGTTGGATTTAATCAATCATCATTCACGGCTCTCCTCACCGCTGGATTCGAACAGCCTGCTCGTCGATCGCGACCTGTGCCTCATGGGAACGGTCCCGCCGAACGCCGAAACCAATTCTTCAGCGGACGTGAAGCGTCTGGGACGGTGACACCCTTCATCGAGCTGAATCCTGTGGCGCAAAGTGACAGACCCGCGTGAGCATACTGCCAGCTGCGTGAAACACAGGCATGGGTGTGGACGGTACTCACCCTGATCTGAGTCTGAGTTGAATCCATCATCATTCTTTAACCTTATTACCTCGGTTAAAGGCTCGGCTTATGCAAATCGTCTTGATCTGACAGCATATCAAGTTGATTAACTGACTGACTGAGCCAGGTCTTCCTGGAGGCAACGTCACGGACGACTTTCTGGAACGCAATCGGCCGGGCTAGCAGTCCGATGTATGAAGTGACGAGGACAATCTTCTGGGCGCCTGCAACTGCAGGGCAAGCAGAAACAGGCGCAAAGGGATGATGGACGACGTGAGAACCCTCGTCACGAGAATTCTGGTTAACCGTCATCATTGTTTAGCTCATTAAGTACGCGGGCCCGGCTACATGAAATCGTCATAACCTGTGCGCCATGAAACCACAGGCGACAAGCATCGCGCGGACGGTTTCTGAACAGCGCCATCGGCCTGGTTAGCCACCAGATCCGATGGCCAAAGTGGACAAAGGGGACCCGCGATCTGGGCCATACCCGCAGGCAAACAGGCACGGAGATGGACCATTTGAAGGCATGGTACTCGCCCCCAGTCACGAATCTGGTTGAATCCCGTCATCGTGCTGGCGCCTTAAGTACGCATTAGACCCGAGCTGTGCAAATCGATCTTTAGTCTGTAGCACTCGTAGGATTCAGTCAGGCGGCTGACAGCCAGGTCTTCCTGGACTGGAAACGAAGCGTCTGGTGTTTTCTGGGTAACGCCAGCGCCGTCGGCCGGGCTGGCGAATCTCCCGGCAAAGAAACGAACGGACCTGCGTCTGGGCATGCCTGCGGCAGAGCAGGCAGAAACAGGCGCAAAGGATGATGGACGGTGCTGAGCTTTTCGGGCACTCACCCCAAGTCGCGAATCTGGAGTTGAATCCATCATCATTCTTTAGCTCGCTTAGCCTCGGTTCGAGACCCGGCCCCATGCCTGGTGACCACCTGACCTTCATGGGACCAGTTGTGACTGCCCAGGCCGATCGCGCGGGCCCGACAAGCGTCACTGGCGTGACCGTTTTGCGAACTCATCAACCAGCGAATCAGAACCCCGTCTGGCATGCCTTGGGGGCAGGCAAAACTGAGCTAGGGATGATGGACAGGCTGGCTGCACGGTTGCATCGCGGTCGCAGGCTGAATCCATCGTCGTTCTTTGGCTCAGTTAAGCCGCCTCGGTTCAGACAGCTACGTAATGAAAGTCAGCCACGATATCGAAGCCGAATTATCTGAGCCGAAAAACGTCACGGACGATTTCTGGTGTGCGCTATCGGCCGACAGTTGGATCCGGTGGTAAAGGTGGCGGGGACGCGTCTGGCCGCACCCTCAACATAGAACTAAGCAAAACCGCAAAGCGGGCGGGCGTGGCACCTGAACACTCACCCCGTCACAGATCTGGAGTTAGTATCATCATTCTTTCCTCGCCGCCGCATCGGTTAAACCCGGCTATACAGATCGTTAGCAGCACGCTTGCCGTAAGGAACGATCCCAGGCCGAACTGCCAAGTAATTCCTGAGCCTTAAACAAGCGTCACCAGTCGATTCTGGGCAACGCCAGCCAGCTAGCGAATCCGGTGAACGAAAGTGGCTGAGATTGCGTCTTGGGCATACCCTGCCAGCAGGCCAGGCAAGGCCAGCGCAGGAGATGATGAACAGGCGCACGAACACGAAACTCGCCTCGGTACAGTTTGAGATTTTAATCCATCATCATTCTTTAGCTCTCTCACCACCTAGTTCAGACAGCTAATATACAAATCAATCTTGACCTGAGCCTCATGAATCACTAACTGCCAAGCCAGTTCTTCCGGCGGATGAGCGTCACTTGGGACCGGGTTCACCAGAGCACGCTAAATCAGCCAGGCAGCAGTCCTGGCAAAGTGTCAGGGACCCGTCTGGGCGCCTGCGAGCTAGGGCAAACAAAAGCAAACAGAGGTCGATGGCGGAGGCGCTGAGCTTTTCAGACTGCTCACCCCCGGTCTGGATCTCAGGACTGGGTATCCATCGTCGTTCCATGAGCGCGGATTCGGACTTGGCTGCATGCGTCGTCTTTGACCCTGTGAGAAAGTCAGCCCATTTCACTTAGCTTAGTCTTCCTGAACTTGGAAAAAAACTGTCTTTGGGAAGCGTTTCTGCCATGATCAGCCAGGCTAGACTGAATCAGTAAAGTGAACGGAGTTCCCCGCGTCTTGGCATGCCCTGACTGGCAGGGCAGGCAAAAGCAACCTGTGGGATGATGGACTGGTGCTGGTTTTTCTTTGGACACTCACCCCAGTCTGAGTCTGAGTTGAAAGCCATCCATTCAACAGCCGTACCTCATTCAGACCAGCTACATGCAGTCTTCAGCGACCCTCTGCCTCATGAACGATTTGCGAGCTGCGGCGGGTCTTCCCTGAGCAGAGAAAGCGTCTTGGAGGCACACCTGAGTCCAGTGTCAGTGGGGCTTGCGTCTGTTGCCTGACCTTCAGAGTAGGCAAAGCAGGCTCCAGAGGGGACGAGTGCTGAGCTTTCAGACGCCACCCCCAGTCAAGATCTGGGTGGGCTGGCTCCTTCGCCGCACCAGTTGAACCCGGCTATGCAGGTGTGTTGACCTGACCTGGAGGCACAATCCGCCAGCCAGATGCTCCTGGAACCGGAAACAATGGTTTCTGGAGTAACGGCCAATTCGCTTGAATCGAGTAGTAAGAGTGACAATGCTGCGTCTGTTGTACCCCTGCCAGCAGAACTGAAAAGCAGGCACAAGGGAGATTGATGGACAGGCGCTGAAACTTTTCAGTTGCTCACCCCCAGTCTGGGTGAGCACATCATCATTCTTTAACTCACTTCACTTACCTCGGTTGCGACCCGGCTGCAATGCAGATCATTCTTTCCTTTTGCCTCATGGGAACAGTCAGCCGAACACACAAGCGTCTTCTGAACCTTAGAGCAAGCAGGTTCCCGATTTGCGGCCAAACACCCTTCATCAGCCAGGCAACGAATCCCGGAGGATTGCGTCACGAGACACCCTGCCAGCAGGCTAAGCAAAGCAGGCACAGAGGCTGGAGACGAAACTTCCCTCCGTCTGGTTGGATTAGTATCATCGTTCTTTAGCTCTCCTCGCCGCCCGGCTATAGCCTGAAATCTTGACCCACGTACTGAACAGTCCGCGCCGAGTTGCCGTGAACCTTTCTGAACGGCTCAAGCGCTCGCCGGGGCGTTTCTGGGTAACGCCGCACAAATCGGCCGGAACAACGGGCGGACGCCCCTGCCGGCTTAGTGAAGCAAAGCTCAGCCGCAAAGACCGTAGACGTGAAAGCTACAAGACACGCACCGGTCACAGATCTGGACGAATCATCATCATTGTTTTACTCTTAAGCCGCGCCGGATTCGAACTGAGCCGCCAAAGTCACGATCTTGACCACGAAAAGGCCCGGCGAACTCACCCGGCCAGGTGCTACTGGAGCCGAAACCAGCGCTTATCTGATCTGTTTGGGGGCCAAGCACCCTCGACAGGCACTGTATCTTTGAATCAGGCAACGAGATGATGAAGCAGGCACGGGAGATGATTGATGGAGGCTGAATCATTTCGAGCTCACCCCGGTCTGGGTTAGTCAGATAATTCTTCAACAGCTCTTTCACTTCCGGGCAACTATACCAGTCAATGCTTGACCCTGCGTAGAGATGCGGCCGAAACTGCAGAGCCGAGTCTCCTGGTGAAATGAGGCGTCACAGGACGTTTGAGCGCACCCGATGGCAAGTGAGCAGGGACCCGCTCTGGGCGTACTCCTGGTGAAAGGCTGAACTATCTGGCTATTCTGGCTCAGGCACCTGGCGGGCCACAAATGCGATGCAAAAATGTTCAGTTATCGCTGATAATTTCTTCGCATTATGCCAGTACATAATCCATTGCCTTATGTAAGCGATGTCTCTTTTTCACTGTTTTTCCTTGTTTATGAGGAGATTATCTGCTTTTTCGCGTGCCTCTTTAATGTGACCCGATACATCTCTACATCTGAATCTCTCAGAATATCCGTAACGCTGAACAAAGCATTCAATCCGACTCGAGAACCGCCACTCCATTTAAAAGCACAGGATATCCACTATTGACATGCAGTATATCTTTTCACCTGGTAATGATCGCTTATATATCTTAATATCAAAACGTGTGATGAACATGACATTTAAACTCATTATCGTGTCAATGGTGATGTCTTGCAGTAGGAAAGAGATTGTCAGTATGCTGGGCCAGAGTTTCATGTTCCAGCAGCTCCAGACCGTTCTGGCTCAGCCTGGCTGGCGCCACTGCATCGCTGCAGTATGTTGGGCTGTTCCTCGGATTTACACTTCATCAGATAAAAATAAATTTTGCTTTAAACAGAATTCCAGCGTGTGGCAGCTGCCAGGTGTTCCATGTGCTACTGATATGAATAGATATTCACATGCGTTAATGCCATGGAGTGCTGTCTTGATGTCTTCATGGCGAGCACCCGCATCTATGGTTGCCATCAGATGGTTGGTTGCCCGGGAATCACTACCGATTTGTTCAGAAATCTGTAGATTCCATTGAATACGGTGCTGTGACAAAGGAAACAGAAGTGATGAACCTGAGCGTATTCTCTAAGAGTGAGCAATGAAACGACAGTGGATGGCCTGATGGATTTTCAATGTTCTTAATGGGCAATAGTAGGCATTACTGGATGATCTTTCTTTGGGTATTTATATTCATCTAGTAGATCAATTCTTTCCGGAATAAATCGGTTTGATGGCATTCTGCGGCATGACTGTGGTGGGATCTCAGGATTTACTATAATATTGTTGGCTGTATTGAGACTGCCTTTCTTGTGATGATCAAAAGACAAGTTTCCTCGCCTTGTTGTAAAGCCATCAATCTTCATAAGCCATATTGTTTTCTTTATTCCTTTTTTGCAACTATATCAGTTCTGCCAAGAAGACAATGGTGACCATCATAGTAATGTAATAAAAATTATTCTACAAACAAACTGCTGCGCTGTTTCATTAATTGCCCATTCTGACATCTGCCTCGGATAGTTCCGCTGATATGTTTTAACTGACTTCGTGCTCATTTCTTCAGACCCTGAAGAGTATTGGTATGTGAATAAGTATGTAATGCCAGGAATATGTCAATGAAGCAGGTTTGATAGTAGATCATAGATGACAAGAAGATGAAGTAGATCGCTAAAGTGAGCTACACCGAGCAGCTCCTTCTTTGGCCCATGCGCAACTGACACTCTATCCTCAGGCATCCACAACGTCCATTACCTCACATGCACCAACATTCCGCAGCGCATCCATGCAGCCTGGCAGCAACGAAGACAGGAAGATGCGCAAGAAATACCACATCTTCCTGCGTAACAAGTAACGCCGTAAAGATATAAAATGAGCGGCACATACATTTCGTAGAAGGCTGATCAAGATACATGAGACACCGGGCGCCAAGGTAAATGGAACACATCTTCCGCTCAGGCTGGTGAAATGAAGTAGAAGGGAAGTAGTGCGAACCTGGAAGAGCCAGAACATTAAACAAAGGCATTCAGAAGGTTACCACCACCAGTGGTCGAAGGCGCTGTGTGAGGCTGAAGCTGAGACCAAATATGTTAAAGGTGAAAATCGAGAAGATCACTCTGTTAATATAGACAAACAGATCTCCAGAAGAATTGAGCGCACCGTAAATTGCAGAGAAAGAAGGTGACCTCATCGGGCCGATGCCGCTGCAAAGTGAGCTGTATTGACAAATTCATATGTGGGATTCATTAAGTCACAGATGAGTCATTACGATCTGTCGCAACGAAACAGAGTGGCGACGCATAAACATTAATAGTAACGGCTCAGGAATCTTGCCGAACAAATTAAATGTGAAGTTGCCTGCGCTAAAGATATGGATCAAATGCAGGCTGTGAAGCGCATTGATATGAAGTAAGTGACGGTACTGAAGTGACGTGTTAAGATGGCGAATCACATGTAGTGAACATTACCATGAAAGTCCCTTGATGAACTGAGAGCAAAGAAAGGCGCAGCCATGTAATGCCCAATAATAAAAGAAACGGTAGATGGGTGACGGTAAGTCAATGCAGATATCGAGGTCTTATTTTTTCCTCTAAGTTGAAGATGATAATACAGTGGTAAAGTCGCATGTCTAGGACTATTAAAACTCATGACGACATGAGCATGGCACGCAAAGTTAGTCTTGAATGACACATTTAGAAACAGTGAATATTAAAACTGCATCATAAATGAATCTCTCTGGAGTTTAGATATAGGTATGTTTTTAGACAAATACACTGGCAAAAACATAATCATGTCTACAATTAGTAGAAACCAGCAGGATCACATACTGGACAATATCTTTAAAATGTAGAGTAGAGTAAGGAAGCGTGGGTGACAGGTGAAAGCAGTAAAGATGTAATCTGGCCAGGAGCTATGTAATGAAGGAAAATTTGTGTGGAAAACTTTGTAGCCTAACTAAGGTAATGTGCGAAGCTATGGGTGACTAATACGCGTAGAGCTGCGCGGGTGCCGTCATGGCCGAAGGCTATCTCGCAGGCCTCAGGCAGAGAACACTGCGACAAACTCAGCGAAACCGTGTGTAGGTACAAGGCAAACGTAGTGATCCCTTTGAAGTATTATGAAATTGACGGCGAAACTATAAGGCCTCAGGCAGGAGACAGTCCCATGTGCGGCGTGACAGAAACACGGCCAATGCAGATATCATGTAGTAACTGGTAAGTGACATGAAAATCACGCAGCTAAGATTTATCGTCACAAGAGCACTCGAGAAGAATTCCCCTGCGGAACTTTATGATGGAAATTACTGAAACTATATGCGGTATATCCATAATCAGAGAGAATGATCACGTGATGCTAAACATTTGAAGTGAATAAAGTAGATTGATCAATAAGTGAAAATCAACAATTACAATGGGCATTATTACAGTAAGGAGATAGGCGCAGAAACCAAATGTGGGAGAATCGGAGAAGGCGCATGAAAGAAGGCTAGGCAATATACATGGTAAATGAGTAGAAGGGGTTATCTCTGCAACAGTATAAAATTCAGAAGTGCAGCATGTCTAATGTGCGGGGTGGGAGAAAGTGGACACCGGAAGATGTAAGGCAAACTACCTCGCAGTATACACCCAGCTGTGAGGAGTGTGCGGGACACAGACCCGCCAAGTGTAAATTCCAGGCCATTCACCGTTCTGCTGCGCCTCAACTGTAGGTACATTAAGTAATGCACATCAAATTGTGCTAAATCAATATAAAGTGCACTGCCATTAGCACTAGGCATTTTAAGAATGAAACAAACTACCATTGCATAAGATGCACTGCTTATTTCATAAATTTGGCCAGAGGGGGTGCACTTGCCAGCCCACGCTAAAGTGGATGCCATGGTCAAAACCAGTCTGTGAGATAGGCAACCCACTGCTAGGCAAGGCGTATAAGTAGATCGGTGGAACCAGTGGCGCTGCCTTTACCTTACACTGAAGGATAAGGCTAAAGAGTGCATGGGAGGCAGAAACTGCTGCAACAAATGCCAGGAAAGTCTAAGCCAAAATTAGCACAATGCAGATTGGAAAGATCAGCCAACAAATAAACTCTCGTGGTACGGCCAAGCGTGAAACAATATTCCAGTGTTGTAGTGGAGATAATTATGTACAGTGCGTATCTTCCCAGCGGCTCAGTGTGCTAAAAAAAGTAAGCACCTTGATACACCGCCCTTACTGATCAAAATGTAATCAGCGCTTGCCAGGAGTGGACTCGTCTTCATTCAATTCTTGCATAAATCATTAAGCTTACATTAAATGGTGGTTACAACAAACAATGGCAGATGTACGAGAAAATCAAATAAAGCGGAACAAGCGTGGCAGCCTTCACCGAGGTGACAATTTGCGTCTGTATCGTGAGTAAGTCACTCAGTTGCGCAGAACGGAGAAAAGTTCAGATCCAGCGATGATTCAAGTATGCGGCAAGATGAAAAGGCAAGACGGGGCGTGTCGGCATAACGCGGAAAATCGCTAATAAGCGTTTAACGCTGAAATGGTGAAGACAAATAAACAAAGGACTCGGCGTTGTTCTTGCGATTCCGATACTACAAGTCCTCCGGCAAACTTTTGTTAGCATTTACTAGCGCTGGCGCAAAGTGTGACAAGTTGGGACCTCAATCCTGGCGAGCGTGAAGCAGCTAAACCAGTCTGGCAGCAGAGCGTCTCTCCTCACAGAAACTGAATCCAGAAACAATCTTCAGGGCCGGGCAGACAGTGGGATTGCGGCTGTTTGTTGTTTTTTTAAAATCGTAGGCTAGCCGGTCAAACTTTAGCAGCTAAGCAGAAAGCTGAAAGTGCCAAAACAGTAAAACAAGAAGGCAGGCCACTTATGAAGTCAAGGCAGCAGTGAGAATCGTTTGTTTAATACAGCGTAGTGAAGGCCATTATCACGATGCGTTGAAACACAGAAGCGTGAACTCGATATTTCTTGCCAAAGGAAATGCACGGCTCGCCAACAAGAACAGCAGAGATTGCTGGCGCGCTCGATGGTAATGTTGAACTGGAAGGGCTACGGAGATGCTGTAAATGTGCGCTTGCCCCAGATATTCGCTACCTTGACAGTAAATGTTGCGCTACGCGAGATAACTCACGCGTGAATCTGCATTTATAAGTAACAACTGAAGTCTCATAATGTTCCGTTGAAGTACACGGTTGATCTCTGTAGATGGGCTTTATGCATATGTATATTGCCGGTCTCTGCTGATATGGTTCGTACAACCGGAAGTCTTTGTGGTCATTGATAATGCCAGTTCACGCCATCAGTGAACGAATGATTTCAATATTCCAGTTTTCAGGTACGCAATTGGCAGCGATATTTAGATCCGTGAAAGTAAGGAATGTGAAGCCCGGAACGAGCTGTCGGTGGACGAGGACGCAGTCAGAACCAAGATCGGCGGATTCTTTCATGGTTTTAATGGTTTCGCGAAGTAGTTTCCCGGCGACCACCATTTGTTTCACTCGTGGCCGATCCGCGTAAATTCTTTCTTCCGGCTGATATCCAAATGTATTAAATGTTGAATAAGTCAACAGTCATCAGATCAATGAGCTGTATAGTAGATCATAGATGATAAGAGAATGAAATGAATAAAGTGAGCCCCGCCAGGCAACTCCCACAACAAGCCCATACGCTAACTGACTGCCATCCCCTCAGGCATCCCAACATTCCGTGCCTCACATGCACCAACGTTCCGCAGCGCATCCACAGCTGTAGCAAAGAGCAGAGGCAGAAAGATACACACTGAACAAGATACCACGGTAAGGCTGAGAATGTTGATTATTCCGACATGAATGTCTTCCCTTTGCTTCACGGGAACAACAAGTACTCTTATGTTTGAGATGGCTATGCCAGCGTGTGATCGCGCTGCAACGATTACTACATATGTATGTTTACCTGTAGAGCTGAGTGTGATGGTTTGCTGCATCTGTATTCCATCGGTGCCGCAGCGAAATTTGCGTGACTCAATTTTGATCCTCAACGCAGTCATTAAAGATCTTCGCGCGATATGTCACCGCATCGCCTCTTACCCACCGTGTCGATCTTTCTTGCTGTGAGCGTTCCGTGCCTGGGAAAACTGTATTAAGGTGTTGGTATAAATTGTTGACTGGTCAGTAACAGGCAGCGACATCTTGAACGCTGCTTGCGTACCTGCTCGAGATATTGCCATGTACCGGCCTGAACTATAAGTATGACTGACTCCAGGTGCGTGATGCCCCAACCTTCCGGTAGGCTGCCGTATGAGTGGACTGCAAAAGTACCCGGGAAATCAGGGAATATGAGACCTCCTGGCTGGTGGCGGCTTCGGGCGTCGGAACATCGCGCTGTCCGCTTCCCCAGTGGCGACGACGATCATTTATTGGCTGGTAAATTATTGGAAGGTTTGCAGATGGTATCGCCTGGCGATATCTACAACCTGAGATAAGCCGAAGCTGGTGAACCAGAAAATATTTGAGCAGCAAACTGGCACCAGTGTGAGCTGGCGGATCTTGTGGCGTACTGAATAGATGTGGTCAATCATCTGATTGAGCGTAACCGCGATATAAGGGTGTCATAGCGTTATTGGCTCGCTGACCAGTACAGAGACACCGCAAGTTCGGTGGTCCGACCACGGCTAACGTGATCACGGAAACGTAACGGTGGCTGATTATACGCGTATGGGAGTATAATCGCTGGCGTACAAGGCTCTGCGTATCCGGCCGGGGATTTTACTCATGCCTGTTCTCTGTGCTGAGGCGTAGGCAGCAACGGTGGGAACGGCGTTTCGGTCTGAGTGCTACCATATGGCGTGTATAATGTAGCAACGACTCCTGATCTTTTTCGCGCACGGCAGTTGGATGCATCGGGGGCAGTTCAAGCTGCCGATGATTCACCGCGAAGTTTAAAGAGGCTGAGATATGACGATGTGGGTGTTGAACCTGTTTCTGGAGTCTGGTGCCGCACAATTTAAGTTAGGCATTATGAAGCAATGGCCTGTTACGGAGCTTGTTGATATGCGCGGGTTTGAGTACGTGGATTCCTGTAACGCCTCAGAAGAATCTATGGAGCGGATTTTGCTGGAAGCACATAATCAGTGTTTATAAAGCTGATAGCTGTGAGATAAATGTAGCTGATGCGCCAGCCTACCTGTAGAAATTGCCGGGGCTGTTTTTGGGAAGAATGTTCTGTATTTCTTCATACAGTTGAAGCGATTAGTGTCAGGTATTCGCTATGCGGCATAAAATTTGACTGAATGTCGTGCAAAGCGAATGGCTTTGTAGACAGGAGGCGTGCTCTCATTGCAGAAGGCATGCAGTGGATGGAGGAAGATTGAATGGAGAAGTGAGCTGCCGCTATTTCAGCGGTGATAGGTATCGTAATCCTTGAAGGCTTAATTTTTGCTTATGCCCTGGAGGCTGGCGATGGTAAGTGTTGAAGGTATGGTGATACATACTAGCAATCATACCTTATCCTTTCATGAACGATCGTGTCAATGCATGATCCACCTAAGCCCTTCAACGCGTGTAATGATACTCACGGCCACTCAACAGTGAGGCTGTGTTGGTATGGCTGCTCAGTTCCAGTAACGTCATTTTCCACCAGCTTCAGTGCGCGGTTAACAGTATTGTTGACAGTTCACTCGGGCCACCTGCAAACTCCCACTCGGTGGCCGTGGCTTCTGCCTTTATTCATTCTTGGAAATGAACAGGATGACAATCTGCTGTCCTTCGGCTGTAACAGTGGGGTGCTTCCCAGGTGGTGGTAGCTATCCGGCTGATCCACTTCCGGTGGTGGGATCTGAATGGGATCTTCCCTAGGAAGTAGCCAGTCACCATTCGCGTATCAGTAGAGCGGGCACGAGACTGTGCGCATCGGCCCTTCATGCAGCTTGAGGTGGAGATTGGCAAAATGGTGTTTTTGCATGTCTGTACTCTTGAGACACCAGCCTAGCCCCAAGAGAATGGGCTGCGCTGCTTGGAGTCTTTGGCATTGTCTCACTGCCGAAGGCCGGTGGAAAGCGCAGTACAATGTCAGGACACGTGTCCATAAAACCACTTTTTCCGTGCACTGAGCAATGTTTAAAGTACTCAGGGATTTGGCGGAATACTGAATCTGATGAAACACAAAACATGGACTGAAAGCAAAGATGACAATGGAACAGATGAATAGGCGTGGAGGATGGACGAGATGTTTGACTGGTGAAACCCTCTGTATGAAATTTCTATGCAAGTGAAGGTAGAAGAAGATAGGAGCAGGAGGACAGTAATGAAGGAAGAGACGGAATCTGGTGCGTCTTCATGTGGACAAAGTGAGAGAATACTGCCAGAGCACAGTTGAAATAATGAAGAATGGGAACTGTGAAGACAGAAAATTTCAATGATAATGGTGCCATTATTGAGTACAAGCATGAAGGCGATTGCTCATCGTGCATTTGAATATTTGAAAAATTATTCATTCTGAAATAGTTTGTATATTCAGCAGAGTGTGATATGGCGGGTAAATCTCAGATGGAATTATGTATTGCGTGAACAATGCTGTGGACGGGTTGCGAGTTGACGGGAAGTGAATACCTCAACAGTAACCGAATTCTTTCGGGAGGCTGAGATAACCTGTGATAACCCTCTGTTACCTTATGAAACGGTCAGCCCAATAAGTATTTATGCAGGACAAGGCGGCGATGCGTGACGTCTGCAGAAATCGCAATTTGGAAGGTGGCCGTGGATGCGTGGCTGATCCCAAAGGCGCAAAGTCAATCGAATGGAATCCCGGAGATGTGATAAAGTCTGAAAGTAGTGTTTAAGCGCAGAAATTAATGTTGTGAACACGCCAGGTCAAGTCTGAAGTTCAGCCTGACACTGGTGAAGGGCAGAATACGGGGACAATACTGAGCAGAAATATGTTAAATCCCTAGTTGCGGGACTAGCGTCGCGGCGAATCTGGTGAGGAAGGCATAGGTGCTGCGACTGTTCGAGGAGGGCTGTGGGGTGCTCTTTGAGGATCGTCGCAATCTCAGCGTGGAGTAGTTCTGCCCAAGACCGCGGCTGAACTGCTCAGGCAGTTCAGAAGTTGCTGGTGGCTCTTTGGGGAAGGACTGCGAAAGGCGAAGAGTCCAGGTAAATTCAAGATGTTAGCTCATGGGCTGTCAGCCAGCAACGGATCACTCTGGGGACCTGGTTCAGATGCGGAGTCTGATCTTTCACTCAGGCACCCAGCAGGGCAGCTGAAATGCTGTGCTGCGGAAGACACTTTGCAACGATCTGAGTCTTCTGTGAGGATGAATCCCAGTGGCCTTGCTGAGTAGGAGGAAACTTCAGTCACTTCACAAGGTGTCTTAACCCTCTGCCTGGCCAACACAGTGCAGTTTATACGAAAGCATGAAACCCCTGGCGTCTGCGTTGCAGCACCCTCTATGTTTTGGGAAAGTGTTAGCTCATTTCACGCCGTGTCCCAATGTTTTGTTGCTGTCTGAAACCTGTCAATGTTTTGCGCTCATGGTTGATTATCTGACATTATGCTGCATTTTTCAAACTCTGAACTGAGCGTCTTCATGTTAGATACTGATTTGCTATTAGACTTTAGTACAGCAAATGTTGGTCCATTTGCCGATTTATATTTAGATTGCTCCCTTGACGACTGAAGTGAATTTATGCGAGTCATTTAACTGGGCTGTTTGATTATGCTAATTCACAATGTTATGATCTCGCAGTGGCACTGACACATTGCGAATCAGACTTCACACTTTTTGCCTGCTAATGATTCTTATTTTTAACCAGTATTTATGGCTTTGACTTTATTACCCGGTATTTGAGATTTAATTCTAATTCTATGGGCGCTGTCCTGTGGAGACCATGCCTCCCACGATGCATATTCATTCATAAACGAAGCAAGAAACTTACCCATGCATACTGGGAATATGGAAATAATGTATTTGGAGATTCCAAAATATTCCCAGTAGTATGCCTCAGCTGGGTAATCTGTCCAGCATCTGTTCCCCCAAGAGTTGTACAGGAATTAACTATTTTCTTCTTGAAAAACATTTGAAGATAGAAACTTTTTTGCCCTGCATCACAGACTGGAGTGTTCTACCCCATTGGAAAATCCCTCCAGCTTATGTGAGTATTTCGAGGCGGTTAATGGGTAGAGGACGTAGGATGTCCTGAAATGTAGTCTGATTACTGTGTGACATGGGTCACTGAGTCTCACGGCTAGATAATTTCACGCTATGAGACTGGGAATACACGCGTGCATGGGCACATTATCACCCAGATTAAAGAAGTTTGAGCAGTGAGCTCACAAGACACAGTCAGCGCAAGCAGAGAGACTCACGCACACTGCGCTGCACACCTGCGCGCATAACGCGCTGCGCACTGTAGCGCACGCACGCATCTTCGATGCAAAATGCGGTAGTTCACGCATGCACGCCAAACAATTTCGTTCTGACAATCAGGCAGCTGATAGATAGCTTGATGTTTGTAATGACAGGATTTGATGATGATGCTGATTCAGGGTGGAAGGTTAAGAATGTCGAAAATAATAATTTTTGGCACCTGTAAGGCGGCAGTGTCATTGTATCGTTATCGCTATTAACCATATACTCGATCATGTCAAGAACTTTACCTGTCACGGAATCTGGCAGTACATGGACAATTCCAGCTTCGTTTTGGCAGATAATGTGTAAATCTTTTTTGTAGGCTGGTGAAGACACACATATGAATAAACTATCTTTGATGCATCAGCAGAAACAAATGATATTTTGAACCATTTTGTCTTGTAGATCAAGCGCATAATATCTGGCCTTGGAGACAGGAAGTAAGAATATCAGTCAGTGTCACAAGGTAAGCCTGAGAAGTGCTACCAAAGTATTATGAAACCGTGAGGCAAATTTTAAGAGATATGATGATACATCCGCCTGCGTTGTGTCAACAGGAAAGACAGGCGCTATATCAACAACTGGCATTTGCATTCAATAGGTCTCACATTTCGCAGAGCTTTGAGCTGGTGGGGTTGCATTACTATTTGCCGCGTCCGTCCAAGCTTTTCGGCCTGTGCAGACTGGCGCGTGCTTGTTATTGATTGCAATTCTCAACAAAGTAAATGTCAGGTACATCAAAGACATTGTACTTCTTCTTTAACGGGCAGAGGCATGCGCAGGCATTTCTTTGGCAGTCACCTGGAAATAACGGGGCTAAGTGACGGTGTTCTTCAATTTGCATCTCTCGGTTTACGATATTACTTTAACCCAGTTTCATTAATATGGAAAAGATTCCTTCATTTGTTTGTACATTTATTAATTGACATGCTCCAGTACAGAGTCTGAAGCGGTTTGAAGCTGGGGCCGCTGCTTAGCAACAGAGTAGCGAAAATGTCACTGTGGAATAAAGTGAAAGTGATCACTTACTCGGCTCTACATTGCTAGTCAATTTCTAATGTCTTTCCCCGACAGAGGATCTCCCCTGGCGATGTCAGCACCTGGAGCACAAGCATTGCAATGCTATAGGTCTCGCGATGAAATCTAAATGTGAGGAGAGGCTATTGGCATTGCAGATGCTAGTGTTTTTCCGTTTCAAACCAACATGCCAGCAGTAGCATAATAAGCAAGAAATTTCTTTCAGGAAGGAAAGGCATACCTGGGACTTACAATGAGGAGATTCTAGGGACACTGGGGTGGCTGTGAGCTACTGCCCTTACCTTCATTAAGATTTCTTTACTAAGTCTCAGGAACACCTGTGTACCTGTGTTTCTTACTCTTGGTGAAAGGGAGGCCTGGCACGCTATTATCTTACTGCTAACATAATTTGTGAAAATGGCTGGTAGCGTCTGCAACGTAATGCTTCACGCGACTGATCTGGCTGCATTGCAGAAGTAATGTGATATCTGTTATTTAATGTTTATACTGTTCTGCACCTGGTTGTATGGCGATGAGGAGATTGTTCTGTATTAGATGTGATGAACACATGTTGGGAAGTCTTTAAATTGAATGATAGGCAGAAATAAGGGCCGCAGCCCTGAACAAATTTTATGGAAATAATTAATAAAGTCATTGGATTTAAAATGTAATCCAGCACTTTATGCGTAATGAAGTATCTCATAGATATATATTAACAGTAAATCTGACCAATGGATATCGTAATGTCTTGAATATAACATGAAACAAATAGATAATTTAAATAGTAAATGTTGTGCTCATCGTTAAAGCAACTGGTGATGTGAAATAAAGAAACGGCAAATGTTTCTGCTGTTGAACCAGAATCGTAGCGGCGGGAGAGAAGCGAAGATTCTGCCTGCTCTGTTTAATTATGTTTTGTTTATTTCAAGTAATTCTTCACAAGCCCGGTGGCGTATAAAATGGCTGCCGGTGATGAGCGAGAGGTGGGAAAACGCCGTGATGCGAGGAAGGCAGGATGCGTGGTCAAGGTATGACTGAGCGATGAATGTGCGTGTGATCGGCAGGGAACCGTAAACAGAGAGGACACAGTAGCCTGCGAAACCGGTATGTATCGAAGAAGTTACAAATGTACGATAAGCGATGGAAAACATGTCTTGAACTGTGAAGAGTGATCAGGACGCGGATCAGAACGATTAAAGATGAATGGATGACATGAACTGAATGGCGTGTTAATATTGCGGCATTAGAGACCCAGGAAGTATGAAGGCTACTCTTAGTGGGAGGAGTAAGACATGATCCGCTCAGAAGCCGGTTGAAGGTGTGTTGTTGACTCCGGTGCTGTCGATCCATTCTGGCGAAGATGCGCGAACTGTTGGGCGGGGTTGCGAAGCAGCTGATAACTGGCGGCAAGTTTCTGTTGCTGTCTTGGCCGGTTGAAATCGGAGTTATTTCTGGATGGCAAACTGGGTTAGAGAAATATTGAAGCCAAGTGGAAGTGAAGCGAAGGCTGAATAAGTTTTTCTTCATGACAAGAAATTTGCTGCTGATAAAATTGATTATGCTGAAATAATATTTGAGTGTAATGAACTGAATAATTGAGATAAAAGTTTAAATTTAACAAGTCAGCAAATTTAGATTCTTTTAAATCCCATGACTCAGTGATTATTTTCTAAATGACAGCGACCAGTATTGTGATTTAGCTGGTCTTAATATGAACTAATTTCTTTGCATGAATGATTCATCGACAAAACCCAATGAGCAGGAATAATCTTGCAGAAACTGGCTGAAGAAGCGGTGTAAGTGGAGAGCAATAAGATATCGGCTCTCCTCAGCTGATACACAAATGGTGTTATTTGAACTATAAATGCTCTGAATGCAGAACTATAGGCAAAGGAAAATCAATATGGGCAGTATTGATGGGCCCCGTAAATCATGTGGTGTGTAAAGCATATGGTTGCCCTGAATGTTTATAAGTGACACAGGAGAATAGTTATTATGCCGGCTGCATCGTTGTGTGCAGAGTTATGGTTTTCTATAGATTGAATTTGTGATTATTGTTTATTGATTATTGATTATTTTGATGACCTTCTTATATATGTTAGTGCGTGTTATGTTGCTGTAACAGTTTTCAGCTTCTGAGATGCGAGTGGAACGCGACCGGCGAAAGTGCATGGAAATTTGAGGACTGCTAATGCGAAAGGGTGTAGCGGCTGAAATAGCAAATCGCGTTTTCTTGAAACGGCGCTTAATTGCTCGGGAGCTAATATCACATGTCTTATCTGAGCGTGAAGTATTTGCTTGAAAGAGGCGGAAGTAGAGGGGAAGTGCTGCGGTAAAAATTCTTGTGGTGGGAGCGGAAGTAGCGCTACTATGCAGATTCTTTGTGGACAAGCATTTGGCGAATCGAACTATGGAAACGACAGTGTTGTAACTAGCGAGCTGTAATGAAAAATTGCCCGTAAATTGTAGGAAAAGCGACGATAACGGAGATGGCGTAGGCTGTACAGAACAGATGAGCAATCACGTGGTGCCTGAGAGCAGGAGCGGCGTCTAAATTGGTTAGTTGTGAGCTGAGAAGAATTGTTCTGATGGCGTGCGTTAGTCATAATTGGTTGAGTTCGAACACAGAACAGCGTTAAATAAGAGAAGAACAAATAGAAAACATGCCGTATTCACAGTATGAAAAGGGAGAGAGCGTCATGGAACGACAAATTAAAATTTCTTTAAGAAAACCAAAAATGTAACTAGAGAGGACCGTATTCCTCGCCCGAAATCAGCGGCCTCACGCTCTGATGCTGAATATGAATTATCGCCAGTACTGAATGGAAAACTGGGCCGTATGCGGATGATGGTGCTGCTTTCCTGAATGGTTCATTTAATTCAATGTGATTTTCGCGAATTCGCGAGAAAAGATGACAGATCTGAACCACAGACCTGGGCGACACGGATTTGGCACGACCGCGAATGGATGAATCTTATGGAAGATTCAGAACAGGATCATGGTTTATGCTGCAGAAGAATGTAAATCGTGTGATAGAATAAAGCGATGAATACTGCTAGCCCCTTGCAGGTTTGTTTCAGCTTTACACAGTTGAGAAGAGGACTAAGCAAAGCGGTGAAATATGAAGAGGAAGTGCGTAGGCGCGCGGTGTCTTCCACTGGAAGATATTCTAAAATGAAATCACATCCATCAGCGAGTTCTGATGGTGACACCAATCTTAGTATAATAGGACATCTTGAAAGTCACTATGGGATTGGAGGCAAATGGGTCTGGAACAGATGAGAACTCACGAGAATGAAGGAATGGCGACGATACCAGCGGTGGCACGGAACGACAGAGACTAACTGTTGGAATTGGCAGAAGGCGTGGAGCGTGTAGCCGTACAATCGTCGGTGAAGATCAGTGAAGATGTCTGGGAATTTCAGGAGAGAAAGGAATGGAACAAAAGTGCAAGTACCAGTGTTTGGCTGTACGCCAGATCCACCTGCAAATGACAGAAACTGCATAATGGCAAAATCTGCAACAAGCCTGAAAGAGTGGTGGTGGGTGAGACACGCCCCGCCGTCCCGACCTCTGATTAATTAGATGGTGGATGAAGGCATTTAAATAGAGATGAAGAAAAGACCATTGAATATGATGGTAAAACGTTTCATGAAGAACCATTCTGGAGAACTACAGAAGATGAAACCCGCCGGGATGATGAAGATAATGTTTCTGTGCAAAATATGCTAAGCATGGAGAGCAGAAAATCTGCATGAACAAACTAGAAGAAGTAGCCAGTAGTGGAATGACTTTCGCGGCGTAAAAGCGTTGCAGAACCATGTAGAGTAGACTTTGTGAAAGGATTGTGAAGCGAACGCCGGCGACGATACGAAGATAAGGAAGTTGAATTGTTGTGAACGAATGGAAGGTTAGATGGGCGAGAAGAATGAGAAGGCTACGAGACAAAGGTTGTGGCTTTATGATAACTGAAAGAAACCTGTGCAAAATGCCTATGAAAAACTCCAGTGTTCAGTTATATTGCATGTTCCCACTGAACTGAGCAGGTTTATACTAATCAACACCAATGACTTTCTAAAGAAACCCGGTTAGTATGTCACCGATGAAGCAAGAGATTTGTAGGTTTCAAGCGTGGCGTAGTGAACGCAACTATTTCTGGTCAGAATGGCAGATTGCAGTTGATGACCCAGTTACAGAATATCCGCAGAGACAGAGGCTCCAGGTCTGATGAAGAGTATCGATAAAGATTGATTGCACGAAGATAAGATTCCTCTAAAGAAGGCTGAACAGGCAAAATGCGACAAAGAACTACGCAGAGAAATGAAGTCTGTACAAGCGCATTATGGACATTGTGGATTTCAAGCGTATAGTGGATATGAGGAATAAGTGAAAGATATGAGTCGTATGTTTGGGTCGTGGATAGTGAATGATTAAACAGCATATGATGAGTGGCAGAATGGCGGTGATATTAATGCTGGTATGCTAAGTACTGCGTGTTAGTAATTAGCGATAGGTGAAGGTGGCAGAGAAGGCTGGAAATGAACATGAACGATAATGTGGGAACTGGGATATCGTTTGAACGCCAGGTAGGAAGATCAGGTGATCTAGAAGACGAAAACGTCGCAATTGCGGAAAATGGGGCATGAAGAAGCGGTATGGACTGGAGGCCTGTCGGAAATCGATCGTGCTTCCACGAGTGCAGAATGAATTATTGTTCAGCAAGTCAGGTGCCGCAACCTGCTTCCCACAACACTGTTAACCAGCAAGGCCTGATACAGAAACGGGATTCTGGAGAGCAGGCGCGTGACGTAACATTTCTCGGTATTGGGAACTGGCGTCAGAGATGTTCCCGTCTTCTGGCCCGGTTAGGAGGAAGTCTTGTGCGCTAATAGCAGAAGTGGGTCAGTCTGAATCCGCTGTGGATGGAGAGTGATGGTGCGAATGGCATTCGCTATGGAATGCTGGAGCTGCTATGGTAGGTATCTGTGAATATATCAGAGTATTGGAGAGTAGCCAATCGGCAAGAGCACCGCTGCTGAATTGGTGGAAAATTGGTTGCTGGCAAGATGCAGCAGTGTCGCAGTCACTGTCAAATCTGCAGATGAGAATTGCGCAATTTATTATGCGTAGATGGTGAGACTCGAGACTCAATGAAGATGTCTTCAACTAGTAAGTAACTTTGTGAATCAGGAACTGAAAATGGTGGTTGTTTCCTGCATTTGTGCGAAAAAAGCTTCAGAAGCAAAATTCTTGATTAAGAAAGTGTGTGAAATTTTACAGGAGAGAAGAACATTGGACAATATTAAGTAACGAGTAAAGAAGGGTGAGCTTGCCAGTCGCGCAGATTTGGATTGGCTCAGAAATGGTGAAGGAATAACACCTGTAATAAATAAAGATGATTGAACGAAATTCTGAAAGCGTGAACGTCAATCGCTATTCACTGATATGGGACTGAAAAGCCAAATGAAGACATATAGGTAAATTGCAGGATGAAGATCAACAACGCAAATACCGTAATTCTATATCCAAATTCCACATGAAAACTGAGCTGTGTCATTTACTTTCTCTATTCCCTTTGCATCGAATGTAGCCATTAACGGTTGACCGGAGAAGCATGTTTGGCGTGAATCACCAATTCACTCGAGTACCTGAAAGCCCTCGATCTTTAATCAGATTTTTAAATCAATCAATCAATCAATCCCGTCGCGCTATAGGCGTGATCTCCGGCTGAGAGAAGCGAAGTGCCTTTCCGAACACAGCCGATCATGACTGCTCTGGTGGTCTGAGCGCCGAGATGAAATACGGCAGGAGGATCTTCCTCGTATACCTGCGTGGCGAGCGTGACGCTGGTGACGCGACAGCGTGTAAAGAAAGATAAATAGCATTAAATTGCGGGGCGGAAATAGTGAAGAACTGTGAATGTAGTGGTATTGTGAACCTGCTGACGGCGTAATGCAATTCAGGTGTCGTGTGTGTCCAGAGATGATGCGAAAAGCGGACGGTTGGAAGTCGCTTTTAGACTGGCGTGAAGGTGATGGTCCGGTGCGACTGGTAACCAGTGCGCAGGTGACGTCTTCTGGTTTCAAGTGAAGTCTTCGCGAGCGCAGATGTGAAACGCGAAGATGGGCGGCGTTGACATCTGGTCATCGATATCAGGATGAAGGCCGGAATTTGTCGTGTCGATTGGCAGTAGCGCCTGACGGCGTCACAGAGTATCTCTCAGCGGAATGATGAAGCCCAGGATGAAGGACTTCGTCTTAATCTGATTCAGTTTGGAAGTGACATTCCTATCCAATAAACTGTGCATCCTTCCGTCTGTGAAGTATTTGAAGAAGGTCAACTTGTCGTCAGCGTAGGAGACATTGACCCGAAGACGTGTTGGCGTGCGACGGCATCGTTGAGGTTGGACTGAGTGGCGTGCTGTGAAAGCGCCGGGTGACGCAGACTCTGGCGAGCTCTGGAAGGCGAGGGTGATCCATTCAGTGTACTCCGGTTCGGCATGCTCGCTAAGTCTTACGATGACGATTCAGCGAAAATCAGAGGATGAGCTGCTGTTTGCGTTATCGGTAAATTACGCGATATTAGATAAAACGCTGCGATAAAGCGTTTTCATTCGCAGCGGCCGAAACCGGATCTGAAAATCGAAGATTCCATTGGAAGGAAAAGCGATATCTGTGGTCTTCTGATGACGGCGAGGCCATTAGTATAAGTTATTTCGGGAGGGACTAGCTTCAAATTAACTTCCAGCTCTCGAGGAGGTGGCGTGTGAAGGGGAGTTGTTTTCCGAAGATGAAGATGCGATATTGGCGACCGTGTTGGCGTGGTGTGGGCAGGGTCGGTGATCGGTGATATTGTCTTAGATCGATTGCAGAGGAAAATTAGCGTGGCGCGTCGTGAAGAAATGCGTTCTTATCCGACGATCTGATTAAGCATGCGTATTGCGAAGATCTGAAGATCAATCGTTTCGGCGGCTGGACGGAAGAACTCTTTGTGAAAGTTCACGCTGTCGGCCGTTGTTCTCCAGTGGTTCAACGGTGCCGACTGGCGGTGGCGCGGAGAAATCAGCTATGACCTGCGTGATGCTTCAGAAGCGATCTCGATGCGGTGCGATTACCAGGTGAATTTTTGGATTCGCGGGATTAAGTTGACCGACAAGGGTTTTCTTCGCGTCTGCTGGAAGCGAATGGTCTTGAAGATGTGGCGCATGAGCGTCGGCCGCTAGCGAGATTGCTGACGCCGTTTGGAAATCGACAGTCGTCTGGCCGAGAGAGCGATGTTTGCTCATTGCTCAGCTCGGTGAGTGCGTGCTGCGGTGGGCGCAGCACGTGGCGCTGACTGAAGGATAACGCTGAAGAAGAAGAGCGAAATCGATGTGGCTGCGGCCTGGTTATGATCGGGGCAATGTTCTGTGGAGATGGTAATTTGGGAAGGATGTATTTCAGAAGACATGGCGTCTTGTGGTAGTCGATCTTCAAGGCTGGTGAGCGCGATCTATCTGGAGTGTGAGTATTGGCGAACAATGCCGTCGTAGCGTCGCGTGATATTATTCTTGTATGCGATGGCGATACTCCGTCTGGTGACTCGGTGACAGTAATCGTCGCGGGCTGGTATGGCGATAAATCTGGCAGATTTGTGAAAGAGCGGCGTCGGCTAACAATGCGTGGCAGGTCCCGGGCGGCGACCTATCAGCACAGGATGCATTCAGGTGGTTGCTGCTGAATCAACTGAAGAGGTATTCCGCAGATCACGAAGGCGCAGTGAATCGACGGGAAAGCGGCAGTGAAGGAACTCGTGGAGTGGGTCTCCCGATTGACTTCCGTTGGCAGTGAGGGTTCATTGAAATCGCGCAAAATGTGTGTCATGGAGTCAAATCGTGTGTTGCATCGTGAATCTCAGATCTGGCATGGGCGGCGGCCAGGCACGCGGCGCAGGCAGGCACGGCGCCTTCGGCACTTCACGTCGTGCTCCCGCCTGCGACGCTGCGTGACCTCAGGCGTCTGTGGGAACACGGAGGGGCCAGCTGAGTAGCAGCGCAGTGGCCTGAAAATCCCAAAGGCAGAAGATCCCAGGCGTGAAAATCCGGGAAGCAGCGCAGCAAGAATCTCCAGGCAGGCATGGGCAGGCGAAACAATCTGGCGGTGGTGTGACGAAACCCTGTGGTGGCGATTTGAAATCTCTGGAAGATGCCAGTGGTGCGGTATATGCGACCCGACTGTTGTGTGTCGCGGCTGTAGGTGACGCGGTGCTTTGCTGAACCATGCAGAAGAAGGATAAATGATATCCTTCAGAAAATTACGATTTTGCTTAAGTTCGTATTTAGGGCATTGCGAAGACCTCAGCGGCAAAGTCAGAATGATTCAGGAATCGAAAGGCGCGCGGCGGCGCTAAAGAGAGGTAAGAATGTTTTCTGAAGATGGTTGGACTATTGCCCGTTGTCAGACTCGTGGTTCTCTTTGATTGCAAAACCAACAAAGTTATTGAAGATATGAGACCGCACGGGATTAGGCAATGAAATGAAATCTTTCAGAAGTGAAAAGAATTAATTTGAGATTTACGAGTGCTACTGCAGTGGCGAAGGATAGTTTTCAGCATGCTGGTCACAAGCATGGAACAATGAAAATTGTTCTTATTTTTCAGCTGTTTTGAATCTATAGCAAAGCGTGCCAGTGTCTGAAGCGGTAGCGCTGCTTGTGGGAATCTGGAACGCAAAGGCTCGAAGGTATAGATGGGGTATCCACTACCGTGAAATTCTTTGACAGAACAAAACACGGTACGCTGTTTTACGCCAATGACTGTTAAGCTGAAAGTAAATGTACAGTGCTGAAAAATGATTATCAATCAAGATGCATGATGTGAATCCTTCAGCATCATTGCCAGATGGCGATATGGTGAACAGAGATGAAGTAGATTCATGATTGTCTGAGCGTGCAAGATGTACGCGAGCCAGAACGGCATAAAAATGAACGTTAAAGTCTGTTATGTCATGTTTGTAGATGGCTCATGTTTGAACAGAAGAAGAGTTTTAAGCGGCATACGCGGCGTATTGCAGTGGCTGGCTGTGATGGAAAGATGAAGAATGCGTCTGCTGAAATGGCGAACTGACAGCGGTCAAGCGTGTAGAACAGAATATGCGAGTCGCGATTGTGACGCCAACAATATGTTCGACATCGTGCGCGATTTTGGTCAATTTAGTCTGGACTCTTGATCTGAAACACTATCGAGAATGGAAGATTTTGGTAAAGAAAGCAGCTGAGCGTGCGATTGCTTCGACAAACCGGCTGTAGTGAAGTGCGGAAATGAAGCGATCGAGAGATTATGGCGTCGGCAACAATTATGCGATAGTTAGCCATGTGCGGAAGAGCATGGTGTCCATGAACAAAAATGGAAGAGAGAGAGCATCTTCTCCTTCAGCTTTGCCAATGCTGTGAACATGGGAATGAAGCTGGAACAGTTACAGAAACTGAGATGATGAAAGACCCAACGGATCGCTGGGATGTAGAAGACAGATGAGTATGCAGAGGCGAAGACCAGTTATGCCTGATAACATGATTGCAGATGAAACTCATGACGGGAGGACTCTGTGTTTAAACCAGACCTGGTATGGCAAAGGTGGGCTATGGCGCTGAGAAGTCTTTGTCAAAGATATTTGTCGGCGGTTAACGGGAAGGCAATGGTAAGTCACAGGAACTGATGAGGCGGAGAAGGAATCGTTCACTAGATTGCAGTTAGATAGAAATGCCTGAGTAACGGGCTAAAGGCATATGTTCACAGTGGTGGAATCTGACTGTTTTCTGCGTTGAATACTGCTAGAAGGAATGATTCTTGATATTAAACAGCTGCGCGGTTCATTCAGGTATGGATTTCCAGTCTTGTTGAAGACGAATGAAGAACGCATTTTCAAAAATGGGGTGATCAGACGGTGCGAGCGTGGTGTAGGCAGAACATTTGTGGCTACCACTTCTGAGATGATGGGCAAATGGAACAAATTAAGGCAGATTAGGAAGATGTGTCAGGCTACATCCAGATGGCCGGATACGCGCTTCTCTTTATTCTGATGACGAAGATCCTGAAGAGAAGGCTGGACCAATCTTCGTAGGATGATCGTGGGGCGGTACTGTGAACGAAGCGAGTACCTGTCGACAAGTTATTGACAGCAGTAGTACTGGATTGTGCGAGGACGGCTGATGATTCTGCTGTTTCATCGGGTTGGGCGATCGACTAGCCGAACTGAATCCGAGTGAGTCGTATAAAAATCCGGGAAGACCGCCGTGGGGCGAACCGCGACAGGTAATCTAGTGAACAGCATTTCTGCAGTCAGTAACGCCTGCCGGCACCACTCGATCAGGTTGCCTACTGATGCGACATGTGGTGAAATGTGGAATGAAAGTTTAGCGCTGGGTTTGAACGGGATAAAGAGAGGGTGCCGAACGAGATGGAAACGCAGAGAATCTGAAACCCCAACAACGTCTCACAGAGAAGAGGAGAAGAAAGGAAGAAATTCAGAAGTTCCAGAACCTGAAGATCGACCTTTAGTGTTTGTCTGGAAGCATCTGACAGGAGTTCGGGATCTGATGATT